>CACVCL010018195.1:0-136365 GCA_902729485.2 Mus minutoides | reverse complement strand
CTAACAGAGTAGACCAATTATTTGCATAACTAAATATTTAAATCAGATAATGTCTACATACATGAATAAAATTTTAAACATGAATGACTTATATGCTCATCTTCCCTTTGATTCATAAAGCCCCTTATCCACTTCCCTAATTAATGCCTTCTTTTGATTGGCGACCTCATCTCTGAGACATATCTCAGGAGTCTGATGTGAAATTAGACACTTTACAATATATGGAGGTTTAATATAATCTGTAAATTTATTACCACAATCTGGTGGAGCCCCGCTCTATCCTCTCAAGAGCATAATTGATAGATGAGGACTTAAACATGTCCATGACTCTAAAAGTTCATGATTTAAGCACAAGGAGAAGTTAGAAATCCAATATGAGAACAAGAATGTTTGAAAAAAATGACAGCTTATTTATTCAATGAATTTAAAATATGTTTAAATTCCAATAAAAAGGGAAGTTTAGATGCTACCATTAAAGTGAGATAATCTCTGCTAAATGGAAATATAACTACTTTATAACCTTTTGGCTCAAGGACAATGGAAGTTGGCAACCCTAGTCTGAATTTGTATGAAAACACTGGAACCAAAGGAAGAGTTATTAAAGAAATGGAATTAGATCTAACACATCCTGAGATGTTTCCATCCTGTCAGCCCATTTGGAGTATGTGTTGATTCTCTCTGGAACCTATACAAATGGAAATGTATGTGTGCTTTGGGGCGATTTGAAGACTTTCGGTATTTGAATTTCCATTACTGCAACACCCAAACACCCTACTTACCTTTATCACATCTGCAGCCTGAGTTTGGCTAACCCCGAACCATTTTCAGCTGAAGTGCATCTGCTTGGTACTTAGCAGCTAGCCGAGAAGATTCTTCCTTCCCAATCAACACAACCACAGCATGAAATGAAGACAGAAAGAGAAGTGTAGAGGAGAGAGAGAAAGTAGGGGTGGGGGCACTGTTTCCATATAAAAAAAAATCCCCTTTGCTTCTTATGTGTTCTGGAAGGACTATTAATATTTCTTCTCTACTCTTCTAGCACTGCTAGGCTCCCCATTCCCTGCCACCCTCACACCTCCCCATGCAGGCAAAGTCTTGAATCAGCAGATTCAGAGCTGGAGCAGTAAAGAGCTATTGAGGGACAGACTCTGATAGCATTACAGCCAAACATGGGACCATTTTCTGTGGCGAATCGCTGAGTTCTACCTGGTTATCTCTTGCCTTGCACATCACTTCCAAATGACATGCTCTCAGTCTGGGCAAAAATGAGAGTTTTTTAAAGAACTGGGATTTCAATAATATGTGACGAAAGGATGAGATTACTTTCTGAGGTAGGGGAAGGCAGAGAGTAAGAGGGGAGGGAGAGGGATGAGGGAGAAAGAGGTAGAGAGCCGGGGAGACAAGAGGGAGGGTTGTGTATGCCCCGGGAGAGCATTTGATTCTATGTGTTTCTCTGTTTCCTGATCAGACCGACTCTGGGAATTCAAAGAAAAAAAAATTAAGTCATTTAAATGTCCATTGTTTATTTTCTTCCATTTCTCTTACTGGTAGAAACTGAACATTACAGACACTCTGAATACTTGAGTGATTTTCAGGGATTCCTGCTCCTTGGGCTTTGATATCCAGTTAAGCAAGGTGGGCACTCACACTACGCTGTGTTCTCCAACACACAGCAGTTGAAAGAAGCAACAGAGACCCCTGGTAGGGAACAGGGCCACCAAGCTTATGAATCAGTGAATTGAGAGTCAAGCCATTTTGGAAGCAAAGTTAGTAGCCAGCTTTCCTGTCTTCTCTCAGGAAGCAAAAGACAGCTTCATGGGTCACAACACTCTCCAGTGCACAGTGCCTGCTACCCCTTCTTAGGGGTCTAAGAGGAAGAAACGGGGACACATGGAAATGCTTCATGTGTGTAATTAGTTACCATAGCTACGATTCAGAGTCTCTATTTTAATGAAGAAACACTGTTGTGTGCACCCTTATGTGAATTTTTAAAAGGCAAAACCATACAAAAAAAGGACAATCTCTCTCCACAAATGTGTATAGTTGCTTTTACCTTCTTTGTGTGAAGAAAAGATATATTTTCATTTGAAGGTTACAATGGCATTAACTTCAGTCATCTAGGGGCACAATCTTAAGGTCTGGGACAGGCCATCATGCTGTAAGCTTTTCCTAGCACCTACACAACAAGCATGGCAAGAGACGAGAGAAGGCAGGTCTTCCTGCCTCCTCTTATAAACTCAGATCCCAGAAAATGCTCATAACAACAATCATTTAAAAACAGCCAAACATAAGGAGGAATTAGAAATAGGAACAGAACCTGATCAGAAAGTGTCCCAGAGACTAAAATTGGCCAATGTCTAATAAGTCGTAAGTAAGGTCCATCCCTTAGAGTTGCTAGTGTGATGTGCACATATGATACAAAGAAGAGAATTATATTGTTCCTAATTTCACATTAATACAAAAATTCAAAGTATATAGATTTAATTGGGAAGTTTTATATCATTAAACCCTCACTACCACCTCAAGCTGGGATCCCTTCTTGGAAACATCCACTGTTAAGATGTGTGAGTATCTCATACATGCATGTAGCATGCACACAAACATGTGAAATGCCCTCTTTGCTTTTGTTGTGCATGTGGCTCATCCTTGGCATACTGTTACATGGCTTTCCCCCACTTAATAGACCTTACGGAAGTGCTCAGGTCATGAAGGAAGACAATATTCGTTATTCTCTTCAAAGCTCTATATCCTCTTTGTTTGGATGTAGTAATTTATTTGGGACTTGCCCTAAAGGTACTCTGTAGAAGTTAGTTCCGAGTCCCTGCCCCATACTCTCAGAAATAAGACTCTGATTCAAAACATATTTATAAATGTGGCTATACAGCTAGGCTCTCCTCTGACTAAATCATAATTCAAATAACCCCATTATTTTAATCTTCATCTTGCCACGTGGATGGTAAGTTACCTGTGCTCAGGTACCATGAGTCTGTCTCCTTACATATTCCTGGGCAGATATCTCAACCTGGCTTCATCCCATATTATCTCTCCTCTCCAATGTTCCACCTCCTATTTCCTGCCTAAGCCATTGGCCATCAGATTTATTATTAACAGGTACTACATCTATACAGACTTAAGATATTATCTCTGAGGTCTTGCTGGCCTTTTGCTCCCAAACCAAACATGTTTTTTCTATACAGGTCTTTGTGCCAATATACCACTTCTAACACTGTTGTCTTGAACTAATTTCAAACATTCAAAAGCATAGGAATAGGACAGAGTGTCTCCTGCAATTCATCAAGGCAGAGCAACCTGTCACCTTCTTCATCTCTCCCATGTAAGTGATCCACACATATTACAATGCTTTTTTTTTTTTAACAATTTGTAGGTTCTTTGCCATCGTCACCCCCCTTTCCCCACTGACCTCTTCAATGTGTATTTCCTGTGGTCACATATATTTTCTGCCATAGCTACAGCACTATTACAAAATTAGGAAAGTTTAACATTGAGTCATGGTATTGTATCCTAACCTATAACTTACCAGTTAATCTAACAATCACCTTTGTCTTAATTTTATTTTCTGATTCAGCATCCAGTTGAGGATCTTTTATTACAGTTGGGTGCCATAACTATCGGTTTTCATTTTTTTTAGCTTTATGTAAGAAATTGCATGTGTTTAAATTTAACAATGTGTCAAGTTTGACATGCAGAAACCATCACCATGGGGCTGGTGAGATGGCTCAGCGGGTAAGAGCACCCGACTGCTCTTCCGAAGGTGATAAGTTCAAATCCCAGCATCCACATGGTGGCTTACAACCATCCTTAATGATATCTGGCGCCCTCTTCTGGAGTGTCTGAAAACAGCTACAGTGTACTTACATATAATAAATAAAATAAATCTTTAAAAAAAAAAAAGAAAAGAAACCATCACCACAGAGAAGACAAAAAGAACATGGCCATACTTTTGAAATTTTCTTGTACCCCTGGGTGGTTCTTGACTACCCTCATCCCAATCTGTGGCTCATTCTCACGTCAATTTCTTTGTGTGGATTCATTTACAGTTTCAAGAATTTAAAACAAGTAGAAATATCTACTGTTTATATGTACTTTTTCTTAAGGGGGGGCAACTTTTTCACGTGTACTAGTTTAGATTATCCAGATTATCATACATGTCATAGTTCATCCACATTTTACACCAAGTAGTGTATATTACAGAGATAGTCTCACAGTTTGTCCATCAGCCACTCAAACATGTACACAACTACTATTTGGAATATCACGAATACAGCTGTTAGTATTGTTCTATGAAAGTCCGCGTGGGCTTCCATTTCCAGCCATTGGGAGAAATGATAGACTACATTGTAATTGCATCTTTAACTTTTGGAAGTTGCCTAAGCCAACTCAAAAGTGATTGTGGTGGCACTTCATACTCCTACCACTAGTGCACAGGACACCAGCAGCTCCTCACTAGTGCACAGGACACCAGCAGCTCCTCACTAGTGCACAGGACACCAGCAGCTCTGTAGCACTGCTAGAGCTCTGTAAGACCCTCGTGCAGTACAGTGGTTCATTCTGCCCGACTCTTGTTTCCCTACTAACACAGAACTTTAAACATTTCTTCCTGTGTGTATCTCCCATTTGTGCATCTTCTAAGTTTAGTGTCTATTTAAACTCATGGCCCATGCTTGTTATTGTATATTTATGCTTTATATTTATAGGTCAGATATTCAGTTGTAAAGCATAAATTACCTATTTTCTTACTGAATTATAGAAATTCTTAAACACATATCCATATTAATCCTTGGTCTGCTACATGCATTTTCTACTATTTTCTCCTTTTACACACAAAATCATCTGGCTGAATGTGATCATATCTATCCATTTTGTAGGCCTATGGCATTTTTTTTATATATGCATAAAAGTTGTCTCCATCCCAAGTATAACCAAGTATATCTTTCTCTGTATACTTTTAGTGCTTTTCTGACTTTAAATCTTGGATCATTTGCCTGTTATCGGCATGCTTTTATATAGAGAATTATGTTATTTTAATAAAGGTAATCTCCTTAATATTTTTAGTTATGGATACATTTCCTCATGGTTTAGTCCTTTTAAAAACATACATATATTGTCTTAGAACTCTCAAAGTGTTAGGACATTCTCAGGAATGGAAGATGGGGATATGCTTTGAAAATGGTGGCACCAGAGGAAGAGGCACAGAAGGAAGTATAAATAGACCAAAAACCAAAGCAAGCAAGTGATACATTGTAGTGGGGGCAGGTGAGAGGCAGAGACTGCGTACTCTTCATAAGGTCTCAGGTCTGGTACTAGCACCAAAAAACTCTCACTAAGTAGAACGTATATTCAAACAATAAGAATATAATTGAATTAGCAGAAGTCAAAGTTTTTGAACTGACCTTAGGTTTTATCAAACAAGATTTTTTTCACCTATAGGAGACACAAGACCGTGTATTTCTATCTATGGCATAGTGGCTTCCCCCATCCATCCACGAACACCCAGGGTTTGTATACACTCCTCCATCTGTAGCACTCTCATACCTGGTGTCACAGAGAGATACCAGCGCAGCCTGTGACATCACATCTACGTTAAAAGCAAGAAGAAGGAGAGATGTGGGCAGGATAGGGAGTCTCCTATCTCTTTAATGAAGAAATCAAATCAGGAATTCATTTAAATGAAATTCAAAGTCCCTGGTCTTGTACCGGTGGCGGGATGAGGATCTACGTTACCTCAGACCCTCTCACCTATAATAAGGCAGAAGATCATGATCTCATCCTTCGTCGTTCGGTCCTCTATACTTTTTCACCTTAATCGACCATTCAATCGGGTGTTTGACTGAAATAATATATACTGTTTGTGAAAGAAGTTAATCTGCTCAGTGCAGAGAATTATTTTAAGGGTCCTACCTAGTGTATCTCTCTAATATTTAAATGGTTACTCTGTAGAAAAAGAAATATTTCATAATTGTCAAACTGGGCAAACGCACGGGATTCCATAAGAAAGCTAATTTCCCCTGATGGTAAAGGCAGAAGTGGAGACCCGATTGCCTTGTGGGTAACAAGCGCCTCTGTCTCCTTGTTTGTTGTCTGCGCCTATCATCATTACTCGCCTGAGTCTAAGAAGATAAAAATGTTCTCCCTGTAATAAAGACTTTAAAAAATCATGATCAGGTGTATTACTATCTGGTGCACGATTATACAGTTAATAAGAATCAGACTGAGTTGTGAATCCAAGCTGCCTGGCTTCATAGTCCGTATTTCTTACAGACATTACCACCTGCTTTGGGGAACAATTGGCTCTAATTACTTTACAGGTCACTTCACAACACTTTTAAAATAGGTCCCTTGGGTATTAAGTATAGGCGTGTCTAAGCTGTAGCTGTTATTTATCACAGTTTAACAGACTGATTTCCTTTGGGGGGCTCTAGAGAAAAGGCTTTACTTTCGGTTCCCTTTGAAGATGTTGAAATCTGCGTATAACTCTGTTATTATTTCTGGGTCTAATGATACTTAATGTCAAGTTCCTCTTCATTTGGCAGTACAAGATGCTGCTCACTTACTTTCTTAGCATCTCTTGAAACACTTTAAACATTTTTTGTCTATTTCTATAGAAAGCAGAACAAAACCATTTTAGAACCAAGATATCTCCCAGGTGGGGAAGAAAGTGGACCCAGAAAAAAAGTGGGGCTTCGCAGAAGCCAAACATGCTCAGCATGATGCTGGATGCTGGATGCTGGATGCTGGGTGCTGGGTGCTGGATGCTGGGTGCTGGGTGCTGGGTGCTGGGTGCTGGGTGCTGGATGCTGGATGCTGGGTGCNTTTTTTTTTTTTTATTGTTTTTTGTTTTTCGAGACAGGGTTTCTCTGTGTAGCCCTGGCTGTCCTGGCACTCACTTTGTAGATCAGGCTGGCCTCGAACTCAGAAATCTGCCTGCCTCTACCTCCCAAGTGCTGGGATTAAAGGCATGCACCACCACGCCCGGCGGTAGAATTATTTTCATTGCTACTGCATAGCTATAATTTTGCTACCATTATGAATTGCAATGTAAATATTTGTATTTTCTGATTGTCTCACTCAACCCTTGATAGAGTCATTCGGCCCTCAAAGGTGTTTCGACCCACAGCTTGAGACTCTGGCCGAATGAGGGACAGTAACAGGGCTAAGGATCCGGTTGCCTGTGTCGATAAGATCAAAGGCGACAGCAATATAGGACTTGATATTGCAGTGTGTTTGTGGTACCTGGCGTTTGGGCCATGGTTCTCTAGTGTTGTATTAGGGGACAAGGGCAAAACCATAGTCAGGGAGGACTATGTGTTTAGATAGTAGGATTTAGTCCCAGCAGAGCAATCCCTTTAGACCTCAAGGATGGAATGGGCATTTGATAGAATAAAGACCAGAGGACTAGCCTCAGTTCTGACTCAAAGGGCAAGAGCATCATCTCCCTACGGAAAACAGTGTACTAGGAAGTAAGTCAGCAGATGTTAATCCCATATTAGCCTTCTTTCCTCACTGTGTCGACTCCCTCCCTATACATTTATTTCCATCCATTTGGTGCTACTTGGATGAGGGTCTTCTCGGTCTTGTCTACTGTGTGAGCCGAACTCTTGCCTTTCTGATTCCAAGAATACAACTTTATCCTATCTCCAAAGACTCCTGGTAGAGGAGTAACACGGCACAGGTATCATCAAGATGAGCCAGGCAGCCCACACTGAGGTTTGCTGCCTTCAGCTTGTGCGTCTATCAGTTAAATGAGTGACAGCTTCAGTGTCAGAATGCAGACCCAGTCTGGATGTGAGCCTGATGTGTGAAGAGGAACTGACCACATGACTGTGAGCCATACCACTGATCGTGACATGTAAATAGGAACGTATCACATCACACTGCTTTTGTGGTGACAATTTGTGCTCCAGAAAGGGTTGACTTGGTAGTGGCAGCAGCTCAGAGACTGTAGAAAATGACCACTCCGAGAGGTGGCCTATGAAAGGCTCGTGCCACACCCAGTGATTTGCCTCACTGGACTGATGCCTTACAAGGTAAAGAGTAGATCAGAGTTGTATTTGAAATACTTCTTGGATGCCGGGTGGTGGTGGTGGCGGCGGCGGCGGCGGCGGCGGCGGCGGCGGCGGCGGCGGCGGCGGCGGCGGCGGCGGCGCACGCCTTTAATCCCAGCACTTGGGAGTTCGAGGCCAGCATGGTCTACAGAGTGAGTTCCAGGATAGCCAGGGCTAAAAGATAAACCCTGTCTCAAAAAAATAGTTAACTCTCGCCTTATTAGGATAATCTGGCTTCTCTATGCTTACATTTCTTCTCTACTCTTTGTTTCTTATACACACTCATTAAAAACCACATTATTTTCTTGTCCATTATTTCTCTACAATATCCAGAATCGTTGGAGACTTCACTGTTTGTTCCCTGTCTCAGATCATTGGCCACATGTTCATCTGATGGACACATGGTCAAGAAACTGAAGTCAAGAGCACTCCTCTCCCATGAATGAAATAAGCAACCGTAAAGAGGGCTTGTTGCAGCGAGCACTCTCTCCCCTGCCAGAGGACACAGCTTACAAACCAAGCATTGTGGAATCAGACACTCAACTTTGATCTCAGCTTCTTCAGCCTTCATAGCTACATGACAGACATTTCTGCTGTGCAGACACTACTAGTTGGCGAAACTGTTTTTACTACTCGAGGTGTCCTAACATAAAACTTAGTTTTCACCGTAGGTGGAGGTACACGTTTCCCTCCCTTGGCTCTTTCTGTTTTATGGAACCACTCCCTTCTCCTGCTCGGGGTGGGTCCGTGGGTCCGCTTCTCCTGCTCGGGGTGGGTCCGCTTCTCCTGCTCGGGGTGGGTCCGCTTCTCCTGCTCGGGTGGGTCCGCTAGCCACTGCAGACTGCTATAGCCCTTTGGGATGTTTCTCTGGATTGTTACCATATTCCTTTGAAAACACTTTCACAGTTGCATTCTTGAACATTAGTGATTTTAAATACTTTGCTTTTATTTTTAATTATGTGTATACGCACTGTGCATGTGAGTTACGTGTGTGGAAGGCACTGTGCGTGTGAGTTAAATGCTCCTGGAGACCAGAAGAGGGTGTCAAACTCTCTGCAGCTGCAGCTACGGGTGGTTGTGAGCTGTTCCAACATGGTTCTTGGGAACGGAACTCCACTAGTCTGTAACACCAACACAAAGAAAAGACTTGAGCCATCTTACCGTAAGTCCTTGCTACTGAGTTTTAAAATTCTAACCTTTTTTCCCCCAGGACTATTTCTATTACTAAATAGATATGTCATAAGTTGTAATTCTCTGACTGGTGTACGGAGTTCCAGTGTTTGGTAATCATTCGAATGTGTTCACATCACCTCGAGGACAAGTCCCACTCACTGATAGCCCACCTGGTTCCCTGTCACACAGTCTTCTCTATCCTTCTCTTGGAAATAGTCTTTTTTCTTATCTGAAAATCTCACTTCCAAACCTACTCCCAGGGAAGCATTTTTGCCCATCTATGATTGAGTAATTAAAGTCTCCTTTATTACTACCTGGTCTAATTTTGCAACTTCTGCAGTCTCAATTAACATTTCTGTCTCTGTTTCCTGGTCAGGTGGGCTGTAACATATCCCTATTAGGACTTTTTAATTAGATCAGAATACAATTTCTACCCACAGAGGTTTTATCACATTCCCTTTTCTGATAAGATTTTTATCCTGCTGCTTTGTGGAGCTACGCCTCACATAGCAGCATTATTAAATGTATTTATTTATATCATCATCTTTGCAAGACATATTTGAAGGAACTCACATGCACACAAACACGAACACATAAAGAAAGGGGAAATCTCACTAGTCTTTGGGGGAACAGGGACAAAGTGAGAAAAGGGTAGAGAGATGGGGTGAGGTCAGAATGAGCTCCTGCTCCTTGGGTACTTAGCTAGTGTCATCTGTGAAATTGCCTCTGTTTCCTCACAGTCAATATGAAGAAGAAAGTAGGACCAATTACATGAAATAGAGGATTTTTAATGCTGAATAAAACTGCTTCCCAGGACAAACATAAGCACTTCTTCTTCAGAAATTAAAAAATTCTCTCTTGGATTTTAATGGTGTCTTCAATATTTTTATAGTAAATGCAACTTACTTCATCGGTCAGTTTCTGAATGTGCTTCTTCGTAAAGGCCAAAGTAGCAGCTGGGCTGGCAAGATGGTTTAGCAGGTAAAAGAACATTCTACAAAGCCTGACAATCCAAGTTCATGGTGGAGGGAGAGAAGCAACTCCCAATGTGAGTGTGTATGCATATGTGTGTGTGTACACGTGTGCACAGGTATATGACTGACCTGCAGATACTCTGTGTTCAGCCAAATTCATGGCCTGAGACATTGATAGCCAACTAAACAAGCATTGACTTTCACAACTATATAGTAACGTTTTTAGAACCTTCACTAAAAAGAAAACCATGTCCCTGTGTGAAATGTCTCCAGGTAGAAATGAGGCATTACATAGAAGGCTTTTGGGGTTGGGCACAGTTTCTGTGTGACCAGGTGAGCATGGACACACCTGCCTAGCGTCTGACACCTCTAAGTGAGTGTTGGCACTTGCAGACCCCACACAGTGAAGGATGGCTGTGGTTTGAGTGTGAAGTCCTCCCAGACTCATGTAGTTAAACACTTGGACCCCAGCTGGTAGTGCTGTTGTGGAGGGCAGTGAAAGCTTTAGGAGACAGAACCTTTACTGGAGGAAGTGAGCCACTGGGGGCAGGCCTGGAGGTTTTATGGCCCCACCCCCACTGCCTCTCCCCTCTGCTTTGTGACTGTGAAAGCAGGGTGATCAGCTGCCCTGCATTCTTGCTACCCTGTGAGGATGGAGGGTATTTATTCTTAACCTCTAATCTGAGCTCAGCATTTCTATCCTTAAGCTGCTTCATGTTAGACATTTGGTTGCAGCAGCAAGAAAAGGAACTAATAAAGTGTTAAACCTTCCCTTTTAAACCATGTATGATCAGGTAAGCTCTACAAGACAAGCCAGTGGAAAATATTCCTGTAGTAGTTTACAAAACCATTTACAGAGATATAAACTTAGACTACTCGTCCTGGATCCATTCCCTGATGTGGGCCTTTGGCTTATGTGTTTTTAAGTAGTTCTAGACGACTTAAGTGGTGAAGATTACTTACTAAAATTCATGGTGTCCATCTTGGGCTGATTCATATTAATATCGATCCCCACTTCTGGAAGTAGATAGAAAGCTGGGGTTTTATCCTTGAGGGCTTTCAGATTCTGGCCAAATGAAATTATATGATATACACCAAAGCTTTGCCCAAGGTTTTTGCTGCCTTGAGTGTGTATCATTGGCTAGAGGACAGATGAGGGCTTTGTATGCTGCTGAGGCAACTCTGGTCTCAAGTCGTTAAGGTAAAAGTTAAAAACAAGGAGGTGTCAGGATGCAGAGCACAAGCGTCTTCAGTGTCACTGAAACACTACTGCTGTATCAAGCCATCTGTGTCAGAATCAGGTAGGAATGGTGTTTAGGTTCCAGATAAATGTCAACCGTCTTGGTCTATACAGGCATTTTAGTCCTTAATTCTTTCCACAAAGCACATGGAAAGATCAGCAGAGCTGAGCCTTAACAGGTGAAAAATGACACAAAGATGTTTTTAAGTCTACAAATAGGCAATGATAAGGCGGGTTCCCAAGAGGCCTTCCTGATTCTGTAGAGAATGTTGTCTGGCGATGACCTAAGAAAAGAGTACACACACTGTCTAGAAGAGAGCTCGACTGTTCTAAAGAACTGTGCCATATGAGACAGCTTAAACTTTTGATTAAACTCCATGAAATTATAGCCAAGGGCAGCACCTAATAGAACCTTTTCTGGTGACCCTTGTGCAGCTTCAGAGATAGCTAGTCTTCTCCCAGAAGTTGCTAAATTAGTCAAAGATTTCAAATCCATTGACGACATAAGCAAGAACTCAGGGGCTAGCATAAGGCTCGATTTATTGAGTCTAAACCAAGCAATAAACAAACTAAAGACATTCTTATCCATATGTTGGCTAAATAGTCCAGGTTAGCTTGGTAGAAGAGAGACTTGAAGAACATTTCTATAAATGTGATCAGGAAATAACTTCAAAGGGGCGATGATGAAGAAATGTCAGGACTTAAGAGCTCATTTTCAGGGCACCAGCATCAATATAGCCTTTTAATTGTTCTCTTAAAATGTACAGTTCCATAGATTGTAGAAAATGCACAAAGTTGGACATATTCCTAACATAATTTCATCACACAGCATAAAAAACTGGCTGAGTATTCATGGTCAATCTTTGTGGTCAGTTCCAAACTCCTTCCTCTATTCCTTGGCTGCAGACTTCTCTAGTCCCTCTTCGTTATTTGCCAGTGTTGGGCATTTCATGTAAATAGAAGCATACCACAATCTCTATTGTCTGGTTTTGTTCACTTACTTACCTTGTTAATTTCAAGGACCATCCATGTTATAGCATGTACCAAAGCTCCATTACTTTTTATGGATGTATAGTATCCCCACTGAATGGATATGTTCTGTTCTGTTGTTCAGTTGTAATTGTTGATATTAAGAATATATGGGTATGAACATTCATGTACAAGGCTTTTTGTGGATATACATTTTCATTTTCACGAAGGTATGTATACCCACAAGTAGAATTGGTGGCTGGTATGATAACTGTATGTTTAACCTTTAAGATTTATTTTTGAGGAATTGCCAACAAGCTTTTCAAAGAACATATACCATTTGACACTTCCACTAGCAAAGCATGAGTTCGGACTTCTATACATTCTCAACGCTTACTAGTATTCATATCGCCATTCCTATAGCAACCTTAGAGTATAAAGTAGTGTCTTATTGAAATTTTTATCTCTATTTATTGATGGCTGATTGCAGTGAGGTTTTTTTGATATTTTATTGACTGTTAATGTAGTTTTTTGAGAGAAATTATATTTAAATCCTTTGCCCATCTTTTAAAAGTGGATTGTGAATTTGTTGTTGAATTGTAAGCTGTTTTTGTATAGTCTGTAGAAAGCACCTCATCAATAGTATAGTTTATAAAGAGTTTTCTTTCATCCTGTGGGTATGATTTTATCATTTTTAATTATTTATTTATCTATTTATGAGATAGGATCACACAATGTAGCTCAGTCTATTGTCAGTCATAGCTGTCAGCATTGCGTGCAGGTTCACAATAGTCCATTGCTGTACCTTACTTATTTTCTCTTTCTGAATGATGTGCTTTGAGACGTGGGTGGTTTTTGTTTTGAAGAAGTCTAGTTTATTTTCTCCTCTGGTTGCTTCAACTTTGGTGTCATTCCTAAGGAAACACCGCAAGGCTCAAAGCTCTAACAGTTCATTCCTGTGCTTTCTCAAGGAGTTCTGTGGCATTAGCTCTTACCCAGGCTTTGAATGTGCTTTGGGGGCATAAGAGAAGTTAGATACTCTCCTCATTTTATTACTTTGCAGGTTGATCCTTGTATCCCAGCACTACTTATTAAAAGACCATTCTTTCCCCAGTGAATTATTTTTAAAAACTATTTAAAATCAATTGACAATAAATGGAAGTTTAAGTGAAGAAAGAAAGAAAGAAAGAAAGAAAGAAAGAAAGAAAGAAAGAAAGAAAGAAAAGAAAAGAAAAAAGAAAAGAAAAGGAAAGAAATGTTATGACATTGGAAGATGAGCTGGCCAGGAAGGAGCTGGGGAGACAAGCTGATTCAAAGGGATTTTACATTATCAAAATATATTATATGAGTGTGTGAAAATATCATATTGGAACCCATTTTATGTATAATTGATATATATTAATAAAACTTGCTGAAAGGCCAAAACAAACAGAAGGAGCTCTTCCTCCAGAGACACACTTATTTTTTAATTAACATTCTTCAGACTGTGACAGGTTTTTGGCTGATTTTCAGAGTTCCAAAAGATTTAATTCTGATGCTTTTCTTACTATCCTTATTGCTTCTGTGAAAAATGAACTTTCATGTTTTAGATTTATTTATTTTATATTTTATATGTGTGAGTGTTTTGCCTAACTGTATATCTGTGGGTCACGTGTATGTCTGGTGCTCTTGGAGTCAGTAAAGGGTATTGGATCACCTGCAACTAGAACTAAAATGGTTAATCACTGTGTAAGTGCTGGGAATTGAACCAGGGTCCTCTGGAAGAGTAGTCCTTGCTCTTAACCCAACTCTCCAGCCCAAAGACTTCCCCTTTTGAGTTTCCATTTCATCATCCATATTATTTCCTTCAGATACAGTCAACTAACATAATTATGTAGGGAGGGGCTTTGAGGCCTGGAGCAGTTTCATAAGTAACTCTCAGGTGTCTTTTATCCATGGAGTAAATGCAGTTTTAAAACACTTCCTTGTTTCAGACTTATAGAGAAGTCAGGGAACTGGTGGTATTTTCAGGTCTTTATGGATGCATTGTGGAGAAGCATGTGCATATGTCAAGAGTAAGTGGCACACACACACACACACACAGGCACATAGTAACCTTTCTCAGCATTATCCAATGATATAATTTTGGTACAAATTATGGAGGGCCAAAAACATTGGATTTGAATATGAAGTAAAGAATGACTTCTAAATTCTATTCTAAAAAAAAATTCAGATTAAAAGAATTTAAGAAAATAAGCACACAGTTGGCAGAGGAAAAAAGTAACACATGGAAGGAGAGGAAAATATTTGAAAATCATATATAGAGTAGAGAACACATTCATTTGTGTCTGATAAGCAATGTGGCATCTGTATAAAACGGAATGTTACTTATCCTGACATGCTACAACATCAGTGAAACTCAAGGACATTATGATGAGCAGAATAAGCCAGCCATACCAAGATACATACTGAATGAGTCCACACACAGGAAGAGTTTTGAAGGAAGACTCTCAGTTGGTGAATGGATGTATACCAAATTGCTAGTGTCTTTAGAACTTGGCATGGTCAAGCTTATAGAGACAGAAAGAAGAATGGCTTGGCTATGAACTTGGGGAGCAGGGGTTGAAAATAGGTAAGTGGCGTAGAATTTTAGTTTTGCAAGGTCACAAGAGTTCTGAAGGTCAGCTGTACTGTGATGTGAAGGCACTTAACACCTTTTAAATACACCATTTAAAATGGTTATAAGCTGGTAAGTGATAACAAACGTTTGATCCCTGCACTTGGGAGGCAGAAGCAGGTAGATCTCTGTGAGTTTGAGGCAAGCCTGGTCTACATAGCAAATTCCAGGACAGCCAGGAGGACACAGAGGTCTCAATCAAAACAAAACAAAAACAAATGAATAAATAGATTAAAAATAAATAAATAAATGATTGTAAGAGTACATTTTGTGTTGGATGCTTTTAACACTATAGTGTGTGTGTGTGTGTGTGTGTGTGTGTGTGTGTGTGTGTTAAACAATTATAGAAGTGGATATTACAGAAGTGGATAAATATAGTGTGTGTGTGTGTGTGTGTGTGTGTGTGTGTGTGTGAACAATTATAGAAGTGGATGTTACAGAAGTAGATAAATATAGTATCTGCTGAAGAACAGTAGGTAACCTTTACTATCTAATCCAGGGTCGATGCTAAGAAGAGTGGGCAGCTTGGAGGAAATGTGTGATCTTAATCTGTGATCCCAAGAGGAAGTCTCCCTACACAATTACGAAAGCGGTGCACACAGCACAGAGACTCCAGGAGGGGATTTCTGCAGTGCGGGTACCTATGCACCAGGCCTCGGTGCCTTTAGTATCGGGTAGGTAAGATGAGACAAACGCAGGAGTATGTTGAGGGAGGTGCTGGGTTTGTATCTGGCTGATTCCATGAATGGAGACACTGTATATTAGTCGGGCTCTGTAGAGAAATAGAGCAGACATGATGAAAAAATATGTTATTAATTCAACTTACATGAATAGAATACTAAATGGTCTCGGACTGACGAGGTTGAGAACCTGACACTTGCTCTGTCTTTGAGGCTAGTTGTCCCAACCTGACACTGGAACCTAGAGATTGTCTGAAGAGTCGCTTGTCCTTAATCGATGATGGAAGCTTGGTATGATGCTGGTTCTGATATAAGTGGAAGAACCATCGTCATCACCATCACCATCATCATCATCACCTACAGCATCAGCAGCAACAGGGTAAATCAACTCCTGGTAAGAGCAAAGGCCACGTGAGCAGAAGGTGCATCATCTTCCTTCTGCCACACCCCCTTTATGAAGGTGCCGCCCACTTTCGGGTGGGTCTTCCTACATCAATTAAGGCAATCTTTAGCTGGGACTCTCTACTCGGGTGATTCTAATTTGTGGCAAGTCGACTTTAGAAACATCCATCACAGACAGCAAAGGCCTGATTCCAGACAAGACCCGCACCACTAAAAATAACCACGTTGTGCTGTCTCTTGGCTGTTAGCAATGGAGTTAAGGGGAGCGATATTTGACAGGGTGAGAGAGTGACAATGTGAGCCTCCAAGTAAGCAGAGGGACCCATCCCAGAAGAGCGCTTGGATGCTTTGGGCACTATGCTAATTATATGAGTTCATTGGTCACACGTGCATTCTGCCTCCGCCCACTTATTTGCATGCTTCTCTAGTGAGAGCAGACCCGGAGCTCTGTGCAAGGCAATGAGAAAGCCACTGCCATGACACCCAGATAACATCTCACCCTTGTCACCAGGAGGCTCCTGCCATCTGTCCAAGGGAACAATCTGACAGGGCACACAGGATGAAATTTTGCTAGCTTCTGTCTTTAGATAAGGACGCTATCACTGGCTGAACATATTTTATGTATTACCTACCAGCTGCAAAGACCACTCAAGCATCATGTTTAAATATATTCGATAACATCTAGAATTCCGGTTAACTCTTGCTGGGGTGTGTGGACTTTAAAAGCCACACAGTAATATTCAATTCAATAGCTGCTTAGATTAGAGACAAAACCATGTATGAAAAATGGAGATGGCCCTCCCGGGAATGGGGGTTTGGGTACAGAGACGGTGGTGGGATGGGGAGGGAACAAGCTGTAATTTGTCTCTTTTCTCTGTTTTTTTTAGTTCACCTGGGACCAGAGGTGGCTACTTCCTTACCACAGGGCTTTTTCTCTTCTGCCGTTCAATTAGTTGCTCTCTCTTTTGGCCGATTTCAAGATGAAGTTTCATAGACGTCTTTGAATTGGTATGGAGTCAACATTTAGGGAAATTAGAATATGAACTTAAGGCAGACCTGAAGCTATAGTTTTTCTTCTTGGTGACAGCTACAAATCAGTGTGCTACAGCTGAACCTAAAACATCTGAAAGGGAGGGTCTTCTGAAGGCAGTTGCATGGCTTAACTGTATCCTGGGATCACAGCTATCTTCTTAGCAGCAGTCTTGATACTTAATAACAGCTATATAATATAATGTTCCTTCCTTTTAATGTAAAAAGTATAGACCTTGGACACAGAATTCGGTGTGTATTTATGAATTATTTTGTATAACTTATAATAATTATAAGATTATAATATTTTGTATAACGTAGTTTTGAAATCAAGTCCATAGTTTATATTAAAGCTTTTAAAAAATCTTTTTTATTCTTTGTGAAATTCACATTATACACCTTAATCCCACTCATCTCCCTGTTCCTCCGTATCTGGCCTCTACAGCCTCCCCTCCCCCAAAAGAAAACGAAAGAAAGAAAGAAAGAAAAAATCATCTTGCTGTGGCAGCTGCAGTATGTGTCACACAATACACCTTTTTGCCTAAACTTCTTTTCTTGCAAATGTTCATTGCAGAAAGTCACTGGCTTGGTCCTAAGCCTCTGGCTTTTGCTACACTATCAATACTGGATCCTCACAGGTACTCTTCTTGGATATTCTGTTATTGCCCTGTGTCATGCAGATCCTGCACCTTTGGTTCTGCAGGACCCACCCCTTCACATGCTACAGCAGTTTATAGATGGAGTAGATGTTAGGCGGGCCAACTCAAAGTACTGGATCTAGGCCTGGGTGGTAGCTCAATTAGTCAGCCCACCAGATCTCCTGTGCCCGTGACACCAGGTCAGCTCCCGAGGACTGCCTAAGTGAAGAGCAGTAGCTCCCCACTCTCACACCCTTGGGGCAGTTCTCTCTCACCAGTGTCACCAGGGCCACCCCCACTGTGCTGCCCAGGCGAGGTGGGAAGGGCAGTGGCTTCAGCCTGTGAGGAGTGGGGCCAGCTGCTTTCCCCATATCATTTCATACAAAGGTGTGATGGTTTGTATGTGCTCAGCCCAGGGAGTGGCACTATTAAAAGGTGTGGCCCTGTTGGAGTAGGTGTGTGGCCTCGTTGGAGTAGGTGTGTCACTGTGGGTGTGGGCTTTAAGACCCTCACCCTAGCTGCCTGGAAACTGTATTCTGCTAGCAACCTTCAGATGAAGACGTAGAACTCTCAGCTCCTCCTGCACCATGCCTGCCTGGATGATGATAATGGACTGAACCTGTAGGCCAGCCCCAATTGAATGTTGTCCTTACAAGAGTTACCTTGGTCATGGTATCTGTTCACAGCAGTAAAACCCTAAGACAAAAGTATCTGGTAAATGTTCTCACAATGGTCTGTCCAAACTATCATGTCTCCTTTCTATGTTTGTTCTACAATTTAAGGGGCTTGTTCTGTGGATCAGGCTGGCCTGCAACTTGCCACCCTCTCACCTTCCTTAGTTCTTGGGGTCACAAGGTGAGCCACCATATGTGGTTACAAGATGAGTCACTGTAGTCACAACTCTAGAGCCTTTAATATTGAACAGTACCGTGGATTGTTTTAAATTTGACACGGAGTGTGTGACTCTACTGAAGTGCCAGTTTTGTGTTTTTTTTTAAAATAACCTCTAGGTTTGGATTCTTCTGATATTTCTTCATGGTTAGCTTCAGATTGCTCATTTGCAGCAAGAAACACATCATAAGTGATTTCCATTCTTGTCTCAGGACATCCAATTAAAAGGCAAATCAGTTATTCCAGTGTTTGCACTGTTGCCTTGATCACCCTGTTCAAGTTGTTTCTCCGCCTAAAATTATATATATATATATATATATATATATATATATATATATATATATATATATATATATATCAGCGACTTATTAAATCTGAGAGATGTCATGGGAAACCCCTGGATTGGAGGTTGATTAGCAAGAAATATGAATGGCCCAAGGATGCTATAGTGTGGCTGGCATCCAGTTAAGACAGTCATTTGGATGATGGTCCTAAGCCTTTGAAACCTGACCCTAACTCTGGGTGGATGGCATCAGAATGTCCTGGAGCACACAAGTAGCCATTAGAATACTTACTGTTTTCTATTTTACTGATTTCTATGTGATGCCTCACCATTTCCTATCTACAATGCTACTTTGGGTTCGCTCTGATCTCTTTGCAGTTTCCTACAAACTGATGCAGTTTAATATATTTCCTTTTACCCAAGTATGAATGTCTAGAAGCATGGTTTTTTCTCATAAGCATCATGCCTATTTTGATATACTATATATTTTTATTATCATCACATTCTAAATTCTTTCAAATTTCCATTGTGATTTTTTTCTTTGAAACTATAGATTATTTACAAGTTATTTTCTTTGTCATTTTTTAAACTTTAATTTAATGTGCATTGGTGTTTTGCCTGCTTGTATGTCTGTGTGAGGGTGTCGGAGCCTCTGGAACTGGAGTTACAGACAGTTGTGAACTGCCATGTGGGTGCCGAGGATTGAACTCAGGTCCTCTGGAAGATCAGTCAGTGCTCTTAACTGCTGAGCCATCTCTCCAGCCCCTCTTTCGATATTTTTATTTTTTATTTTTAAGTGTGTGAGCACATGTGCATCTCTCTCTCTCTGTGTGTGTGTGTGTGTGTGTGTGCACGTGCACACGTGCATGTGTAGAAACCCACAGAGTTCAGAAGAGGTTGTCAGATCCCCTGGAGCTGGAGTTACAGGCACTTATGAGCCACCAGCTATAGGTACTGGGATCTTTTGCCTGAACAGTATGTGTTTTTTAACCATAGAGACATCTCTCCAACTCTCTTTTAAATTATTTTGAGACTCTTCCAGGTATGTATTTCATTAACAATCTCTAGTTTAATTGCATTTTTTTAAGGAAACCCATCATTTAATTCTCAGTCTCTCAGTAGCATTTTATGCAGTGCATTGCTTCTAGCAAGGTCAATCCTTATTCTTTAGAGAGACCTAGATCCTTGTGTAATACACAGACATGATAGATATTTTGTGAGTCTTATTTCTCTGTGAGAGAAGGGAGCACAGAGCCTTGAAGGCATTAAAACACTTGTAAGAGTGTAGGGGCATTGAGAAGGTTAAGCGCAGGAAATATCTTGAAGAACAGAGATAACCATTGTCCAGTTTCCACAGAGGTCAGCTGCTCTGGGTGGGGCCTCTCTAGTAGGCCATTTGTTTAACAGCATCCTACTGTGAAATGCATGGGACATCGGGAAGCAGGTGAACATTTTTATGATCCTTGAAGTCTGCTTAAGGATATGAACACAGAGTACGAGCTTAGAGTGGGCCACTTACTCTGGCCTGCTCCGTTTCTTCTGCTTCTTTCTTCCTCTTCTCGTAGGCCGTTTTTAATTTTGGAAGGGCCTTGAGGTAATACCATCCACTTGACAACCTGAAACCGTTTATCTTCTCCATTGAAAGAATGATGGAAACATTGTTTAAGCTTTTGCATAGGGAGGGAGCTGTCTTACCTAATATGAAACCTTTTGCACCAAACTTAATAAATGGTTCGTAATCTCAGTAATTTAGCAAAATTCAGCCACATCACCCAAATCATTACTTTTTTTTTAAAGGGAGGGGGCGTATTTTAGCGTTTCGTTGACTAAGTGCCATGAGCTTTATGATTTAAAACTCATACATCAAGTTCAATAGGATGCTGGTAGACTATTAATCAGCGTTGTGTAAATTTGCTGGGATGCAGAGCAAACAGGGAGCCTTGACGACTCAGCAGTGTGTACCGGCCCTGATCGCAGGATGAAAGAAACTCCAAGACGTCTTGCTGTTGGTCCAAGTCAATCTGCTTGAAGAGCTATTTAAATTAAGCCATCTGCACAAATGAGCGCCTTTCTTCTAGTCAACCTCTGTTGTCCTAAAGCGGATTAGGAGGGAAGCAGGGCAGCGCTGCTTTGCACTTAATCCCGTTCAAATCAGAGACTTCTTTCAGTCTGCAGCTAGGGACCCAAGTTGAGGCTGAGATGCAAGGAGGATAATGCAGTTTGCCTGCTACCTAATCCTGCGCACTGCTTTCCCTTTCTTTCCCCCTGACTGGAAGTCAGTGCGGAGGAGGAGCTTGGGACCAGTACAGAGGTGATTCTAGGAGATGCTTTTTGTTCCAGCAGGTATTCGCGGAAGGACTGTTCTCCTTGTCTACCCACAGTCACGAAAGTCTCTAAATCTCAAGATAATTGTCTTTTTACACGAACGCTCACGTATAAACACTTCGCCACAAATGCTTTGATGGTCTCGATGAATCCAGACAAGCAATTAGTTCTTGGTGATTGGCTCTCTGGAGGTTGACTTATTCGCTCCCACTCTCCCCTCTCTTCCTCTCTTTCTTCCTCTTTCTTGCTCCCTGCTCTCTTCTCCCTCTGAGGCTCAGGGAGGCTTAAGGCACGGGATTTGCCAAAGGGGACTTCACTGATAATGGGACAATTGAGTAGACACTGGGGAAAGGTGAAGGAGCCTTGTGAGCGGATGTCTGGGGCGATCTTAGAACACTGTCCGGAGCGATGATGATCATCAATATAAAAACTTTAGTTGGTGTACACTTTGCAAGAAAGTCAGTGTGGCCATATAGTCCGGTGAGAAGAGTGTGGTAGTCTTAAGTGGCATGAGAAAACACAGACTGTGTGTATTCTGGCTTTCACTCCAAGTATGAAGGGTCATTGTAAAGTTACTGGCAAAGATATGACAGAGTAGGACTTACATATTAAATACAAAATAGAGGATAAATAGGAGTTTTTTCCTGTGGCAGAAATATTGTGCGATCTGTCATAAAATGGCCCAAATCTTGGACCCACAGTGAGAATATCAAGATTGCAACCACAGCTTTCCCAGGGACCTCACAAAACGTTCACATTTTCTCCACAGCACTTTTATTGTCTGTGAAACAGGAACAAGAATCACACTCAGTCTCTGCTAGAAATACCTGAGAGTGTGTGACATGTTAGGAATTTCGTTAAGTGAAAGGTAGGCTGCACAATAGAGTATAAGATATAATGCTGGCTTAAAATATATATGTTTATATATACGATATATATTAAGTATTTGATGTTATAAGAAAGTAACCGAGGTGGGAATTTCTGGTTTCTTTGGAAACTCAGTAGTGTCACATGATGTTTTTCTGGAAGCTGTCTTATGTGAGGATGTTTTGCTGAAGCAGACATGTGAGAGAGCATGATGGATGCTGGAGCGGATGCTTGAGAAGGTGTGTCGTATTTGGAAAGAGTATAAATGGAAACTCATAAAGAGTGAAATGATACTCTTGTATTGCTATGCTGCACAGAGCTTCAGTAACCTTTGCTAGCTGTGCAACACTTTGCTGGTCTTCACTTTGCTGGTCTTTGCTTGTCTTGACTTTGTAGAGAGAAATGTCTATACTACTTCGTGTGGTATTCCAATTGATTCAGACTGCTTCCGCTGACTTGCGCTGATTTGAATGGAGACCTTGGGATTTCTGCTGAATCATGCCACCACTACTGATTTATGTTTGATGTTTGGTGTTATAATAGTCTGCTGGTATCCTGATAATGAAGATTGGAATTGCCCCCAAAGAACTTCTAAACAGGTCCATAACTCTCTAGTCCTATTAACCATCTTTCTCCCCTACCTTTGGCCACCGGACTAGAAAGGAGGTTGAAGTGTTTAAGAACCCTACATAAAGTAGCTTTGAAAAATCTAAAGTTGCAAGTAACCTATCTAACCTGCACAATGGAAAATAGGTTATCTCAAACGCTCATGAGATAGACATATATTGTTAATGATATAAATACCTTCTAAGGAATAGGACATTAGGTGATTTCTTTGTGCAAGCATCTTACAGTATTTATACAAGTTAAGATGGCCCCACCACATCATTAAAGAATATGATTAAATGTTACTACCCTTGTGCATGCAGTCTATCATGGATCATAAACATTGTTAAATGGTGTGTGTTGTAGACTGTATTTACAAATCGTTTCACATTCTGTATACTTTTGTCTTATCTAGCTTTTCTCAATGAATGTGTATTTTTTCTAAAACTTCAAGGTACAACTTTAAAAATGAAAATACTTGATAAAAATAAGAATATTTTCTTTCTCTGAGTTTATACATATACACAATGTATTCTGACAGTGTATCCCCTACTCCCTCTCATTCCCCCACTCTATCAACATATGCTCCTCTCAAGTATATGTCCACTATTTTATTTCACAATCTGTTAAGTTTAACGAGTACTGACTATGTGTTCATGGAGCCATGCACTGGATCATGGACAATCTGCCAGTGGCCATAGCCCCAAAGAAAAATGACTCTGCTTCTTCCAGCATCCATCAGCTGCCAATAGCTCCTTAGCTAGGACCCTACCCCTCCGTGCTGGATTATTGATTTGCTTGTTCTTGTTCAGATCTTGTGCCAGTAACCATAGCTGCTATGGGTTCATCAAGGCAACTGATGAACCCAAGTCAGGGTCATTGAGGAAAAGAGAACTTCAATTTAGAAAATGTCTCTATCAGATTGGCCTATAGGCAAGTCTGTGGGAGCATTTTCTTGATTAATGATTGATGATGAAGGCCCAGCCCACTGTGGGCTGTGCCACCACTGGACAGTGGTCCTGTCTTGTACAAGAAAGCAAACTGAGCAAGCTGTGGAGAGCTAGCGAATAAAGAGCACTCTTCTATGGCCTCTGCTTCAGTTCCTGCCTTCAGGTTCCTGTCATGCATTCCTGCGTTGACTCCTGCAAGACTTGACTGTGACCTGGAAGTGTGAGTCAAATAAACCCTTCCTGCCCAAGTTACTTTGGGTCATGGTGTTTATCACAGAAATAGAAGGCAAACTAAAACAGGTTATAAGATAGAAGGCTTCCATGTGTCTTTTTCATGTACTCTTCATTTTTATTAACTATCTTCCTCATCTCATTTCTTTATCTTCCCATACTGTCCCTGCTTAAATCTTTCTACCTTTACTGTTCTCTTCTCTGTTTTTATTTGTTGTATAGTCTGCTATCTTCCATCCTTAATGCACCCCTCAAAGCCCCTTTTGAGATCCTGGCTTCCACATGAACTACAGGTTAAACGTAGAAAACAAAAGATTTGAAACTAGGCTCTGTAACTGAAAGAGACGTGTAGCATTAGTCTTTCTGGGCATGGGTTACCTCACACAGTGTAGTTTTTCCAGTTTTACCAACTTATCTGCAAATTTTATGATTTAATATTTTCAAAACAGAATATAATATATCACATGAGGAAAATGTTTTTAAAAATATATTTAAAATATATTTTGCACACACACACACACACACACACACACACACACACACACACACACACTGCATCCTCACTCGGGCAACAGTTTCCTTTGCTGTTCAGAGCTTTTTTTGTTTGTGATTCCATTTGTTGATTGTCGGTATTATTTCATGTTCTAGCAGAATCTTATTAAGAAAGACTTCACTCATGCCTATAAATTGACAGACACTCCCTCATTTTACCTCCCACAGACCCAGGGGTTGGGGTCTTATTTTGAAGTCTTTGGAGTCATATGGAAATGAGTTTTGTTCAGGGTGAGAGATAAGGATCTAGTTTCATTTTTCTTCATGTTAAAATGCATGTATGCCACTATTACTTGTTAAAGATTCTATTTTTCCTCTGATGAACTTTCTGGAGTCTGTATAAAAATCAAGTCTATGGTCTGTGTGGTTTTTGTCCCAGTACCATGCTTTTTATTATTATAGCTTTTTAGTATAATTTGAAACCAGTTATGAAGATGATACCTGCTTCAGTACTCTTCATGTTCAGAGTTACTTTGGCTAATCTTAGCATTTGTGCTTCCATATAAATTTTGAGATAATTAAAAATATATAATTATTTTTTCTGTGCCTGTACTGAAATTTTGACTGAGACCTCACTGAATCCAGAGACTGCTTTTGTTACGATGGCCAGTTTTACAATATCAGTTCTCCCAGTGCTTGAGAGGTCTTTCACCTTCTTGTATCTTCCTCAGTTTCTCTTTTCAATATTAAACTTTCATTACAGGAGGTAGAGAGAAGGCGCAGTGGTTCTGAGTATGTATTGCTCATGCAGAGGACTTTGAGTTTGGTTCCAAGCACCCATGAGTGATGGCTCACAACTGCCTGTAACTCCAGCTCCAGGAGGATCTGATACCTCTGGACTCTTTGGACTTTTGCACTTGTATTTACTCTGTCTCTTTCTCTCCCTCCCTCTTTCTTAAAAATAAGATAAATCTCTTCTTTAAAAATGTGTTCCTAACAATATGAACTAATCAGAACACCCAGAGCTTGTGTCTCTAGCTGCATATGTAGCAGAAGATGGCCTAGTTGGCCATCATTGGGAAGAGAGGCCCATTCGTATTGCAAACTTTATATGCCCCAATACAGGGGAATGCCAGGGCCAAGAAGTGGGAGTGGGTGGGTAGGGGAGCAGGGCGGGGGGAGGGTATAGGAAACTTTCGGGATAGCATTTGAAATATAAATCAAGAAAATATCTAAGAAAAAAATGTGTTCCTTATAAAAATCCTTTTAGGCTTATTTTCCTAGGCTATTTATTTATCTATCTATTTATCTATTTATTCATTTATATTTTTTCTGGCTAATATGAATGGACTAGTTTCCATGACTTCATTTTCATTATGTTGAAGTTAACTTGTGGCTTTATATATGGCAGTATTTGTTTTATAAAATTGGGTGCTTCTGCATTTGGTGCATTTATATTTAGATTTATAATAATGACTTGATGGATAATACACTTAATACAAAGTGAGCTTCTTTTTTTAAATTTTCATAGTTCTTTTTTTTCTTTTTTTATTAGAGATTTACTTTATTTACATTTCAAATGTTGTCTGGAAAGGCTCCACCAGTGCCTCCTCGCAGCCTCCCATTGGACTGAGCACAGGGTCCCCAATGAAGGAGCTAGAGAAAGGACCCAAGCAGCTGAAGGGGTTTGCAGCCCCCTAGAAGGAACAACAATATGAACCAACCAGGACTCCCAGAGCTTCCAGGGACTAAATCACTAACCAAAGAATACACATGTTGGGGACTCATGGCTCCAGCTGCGTATGTAGCTGAGGATGGTCTAGCTGGTCATCAATGGGAGGAAAGGCTCTTGGTCCTGCGAAGGCTCTATGCCCCAGTATAGGGGAATGTCAGGGCCTGGAAGCAGGTGTGGGTGGGTTGGTGAGCTTCTTTATCTCCTAATTAGTCTTGGTTTGAGGTCTAACTTGTTAGATAGTAGAATAGCTATATATGCTTTTTTCTTATTTTTATTTGCTTGGAATACCCTTTTACATCTTTTGCCCTAGGTTGATAGCTATCTCTCTCTTTTCTTTTCTTTCTGTCTCCTTCCTTCCTTCCTTCCTTCCTTCCTTCCTTCCTTCCTTCCTTCCTTCCTTCCTTCCTTTCTTCCCTCCCTCCCTCCCTCCCTTCCTCCCTCCTTTCTTTCTTTTTTTTTGGAAGATTCTCTGATAATGTTTGAATAAGGCACTGACCTATGACTAAGGCATAATATTGTTAGAAATATATATATCAGTAGGATTTGGGTTTACCCTAGATCTCTGGGATGTTTAATCTTTGTTCTTGGTCACCCAATCAGTGTCAGGTATAGGTTCCATCTTGTGGAGTGGGTCTCAAGGCAAGTCAGCTATCGGTTGGTTACTCCCACAAGTGCTGTACCATTCATTGTTATGTGTCCTGCAGGCAGGCAGGACAGATTGTGGTGAAGGATTTTGTGGCTGGGTTGATGTTTATATTTCTCTTTCAGTAGTCTGCAGTCTCTTCCTACACCAAAGGTACTAGAACTTAGGGGTGAAGGCTCCAAGTAGCTCTACCTCTTCATGGTTGATGGATTGTATGGTATTCTTGGCAGTGAGCCTCTGATATCAATTTGTGGAGAATTACTCATTGTCTTAGCAACAGCCTGGGTCATTTGAGGATTTCCATGGGGCCAACTACACAGTTGAATGCAGCTTGATCTTCCCTATTATTAGGAGACCTCATTAGAATCATCTTCGTGTATTTTAAAAAGTTTAAACTGAACTAGGTCCCCATATTATCTCTCAAATACCCCTCACTTCTAGCTGTCCTTTATTACATTCTCCCTCTTAACTCTATCTCCCCTCTCTTTTCCCCAACTGATCCCCCCATTTCTGTCCCCACCTGCTCCCAGTCCACTGATAAAATCTATTCAATTCTCACTCCCAGAGAGGTCCATGTGTTTCCCCTAGTCTCCTTTCTCTATACCTAATCTCTCTTGGTCTAAAGATTGTCAGTTGGTTGTCATTGACTTGATGGCTATTATCTACATATAAGTGGATAATTACCCTATTTATCCTTTTGGGTCTGGGTTACCTCATTCAGGTTTTTTCTTTTTCTAGTTCCATCCATTCGCCTGCAAATTTTATGATGTCATTATTAAAAACAGCTCCATTGTGTAAATGTACCACATTTATTACTCCATTGTGTAAAGGTGCCACATTTTCCTTATCCATTCTTCTGTTAAGGGTCATCTAGGTTGTTTCCAGTTTCTGGCTATTCTGAATAAAGCAGCAATAAACAATGTTGAGCAAGTGTCCTTGTGGTATTGAAGTGTCATTTGGGTATATTATCAATAGCATTTTAGTTGAATCTTGAGGTAGACCAAGTCCCAACTTCCTGAGGAACTGCCATATTGATTTCCATAGTGACTGTACATATTTGAACTCCCATCAGCAATGGATCTAAGCTTTTCCTTATTCCACATCCTCACCAACATGAGCTGTCAGTTTTGTTATTGATCTTAGCCATACTGACAAATGTAGGATGGATTGACGATGTGTATCTTTGATGGCGGTATGCATTTCTTGTAGGCAGCAACAGATGGATTCTGCTTTCTAATCCAATATACTAATCTGTGTCTTTTAAATGATGAATTGAGACCGTTAATATTCAGAGGTGTTGTTCAAAGCTATTTATAGATTCCTGTCATTTAGTTAATTGTATTTTGTTTTCTTAGACATATTTTAATAAGCTATCCTCATATTGTTTATTTATTCCCTGTGGCCCATTGGGGGTATTTATCTTTCTCTTCAGTGTATTCCCTCTATTACCCCCTGAGAGCTGACTTGGTGTTAATAAACTTATTTAATCTGTTCTATCATGGAATGTTTTCCTTTTTCAGTTTTAATAGATAGTTTTGCCTGGTATAATACTTTGTTTGGGCAGTTGTGGGCTTTTAGAACTTAGAAACATCTTTCTAGACATTTCTTGTTTTCAAATTTTTAGCAGATAACCAGCTGTAATTTTGAAGGACCTGCCTTTATAAGTGACTCGCAATTTTCTCTTGTAGTTTTTAACAACCTTACTTTATTCTTTTCTTTTAGTTATTAATTATAATATGCAATGGAGAGTTTCCTTTCTGGCCCTATTTATGTGATGTTATGTAGGCCTCTTTTATCTGAATAAGCTTCTCTTTCTCTAGGGTTAGAAAATCCTCTTCTCTGATTTTATTGAAAATATTTTACATGCTTTTGGTATGGTATTCTTCTTCTTCTATGGCCATAATTCAAAGATTTGGTCTTCGAATGATATTTCAAAGTTCTCCCAACCTATATTTCTTTTGAAAAACAAAACAAAACAAAACAACTTTGTCATTGACCTTTTCATACCATTTCTTCACCATGTCTTTAAGCCCTGATATTTTGTTTCCTCCCGGTCCAGTCAGTCTTCACAGGATCCATAGGTAAAGTTCGCTCTTTCCTAGAGGGTGGGGTCACTAACCAAGACACTTCCCACACAACATTCCTTGCTTCTGAAAGATTTTACCAGTCTGCATCTGATTTTTCTTCTCTCGTAGCTGCTTCTTGAGGTTGTCTCCCTCTGTGACAGGATATTCCCAGATTCCCTGACTTGAGATTGTCCCTTGTTTTCAAGTTCTCAGAGTAGGCCAGTCTCAAGCATTAGGTTTTTTCCCAAGAGTTACCTGGCTCCAGCATTACAAGATGTGGAGAGAGAAGCTGTGGATTTCTTCCCCGTGCTAGCCTGCTGCACAGGGGTAGTCACTCTCAAACCAAGTCCCCTCATCCCCTGTCTGGGTTCTTGCAAGAACCCTGCATTTCTCTGCTTCCTGGACTGTCAGGCCACTGTCCAGGGCTGCCTGGCTCACTTTCTAGCCTTAGCTTTGCCACGCTGCCTCTCAGTGAACTGTGGCTCAAGGCACAGATAATTTTCTATTTTTCTCTGGATGACCTTTCTCTTTCTCCATGCTTTTCCATTGTCCCATCAGCGCTTTCTTGATTCTAAGTGATCCTTCTCTTCTTTCCTTCTATTTCTCTCCTCGGAGTTCTCTTTTATTATCTTCCTCTCTTAAAATACTTATTTTTATTATTTTTAGTCATATGGAGGTGTGTTCCACCATGGGGATACGTTCACATTATGAGTATGGATGTTTGCAGAGGCAGAGGAGACAGATCCTGGGAGCTGGAATTATACACAGTTGTGATCTACCTGAGCTGAATGCTGGGAATCAAACGCAGGTCCACTGGAAAGAACATCAAATGCTCTTAACCACTGAGCCATCTCCCATTTAGTCTATTTTCATTTATCACACTGCTCAAAAGATATATTTAGTCTACCTTATTTGCCCATGAATGGACATAGCCTGCTTTGGATAACAGTCCTTAATCCAATGTACTGTTTTTACCATGGTTGCATGCTGGTCTAGCATATATAAGGCTCAGTTTGATTCTCAGCAGTGCAAAAACCAAAGCAAACCACAAGCCAGGTGACATTAAACAGTGCTAAACAATGATACATTATCAGTGCACGTCATTTCTCTGTGGTTGTGTATTTGTAGCATCCCGAAGGACATACTTCCAGAATTAGAATTGTTGGGCCAAGCAGCTAGGCAAAGAATTCCCAAGAACAGCAACAAAACATAATAATGCCTGTGGGTATTCCTTTCAGAATATTCCTAGTTCTAAAAAGGACCACAAAATCTTAAAACTTTGCAGGCCTATAATATTCTGAGAAGCATTGGTAAAGTTATCCCCAGACCATTGCATACTAATGTAGCACAGAGTAAACAATTACATTGCTCTAAGAAACAGAAGCTTCAGTGTGGAAGGAAGGGGGCTTTGGTGTAAGATCTATGAAGTGCACTAAGAATCCCACATTTCCAACATTGACTTAGAAGTATCAGTATGAAAGAATGAAGCAGTTTTCAGACATAGCTTTCCTATTTCTGTTCACTGAACAAAAAGAGGAGAATCCTAGAAAAGGTGACCAGAGGAGACACCCCAAGTATTACACTAGCAACCTGATAGTGTCCCATAAATACTGCAGGATTCCCTGAGGGGAAAATGGAAGACCTAAAGCTATGGCAGGAAAAACCAAAGAAGAGTGAAAGATAACTCATCATATCATGAAGTAAGGATATCAGGAAACACATCTAAGATACCAGTAAAAGGGACCAATGTGAATAAGTCCTCACTGGCCCAATGTGGGAAAATGAATTTGGCAATAAGGACAGACACTATGATGGATTTGGGATATGCCACAACCTTGCTCCTGCTGTGCAGAATGACCTCTGAGTGAGTTTTGAACTCCGAACATGCTTGTAGCTGATAGAAGTCTGCAACTGTGTGCTTTTAAACATCTGACATTTATCAGCACGTTAAGATTTTAGCTACATTCTTCTTAGAGTCCTGTATTGCTCCTTTGCCAGTGTGTGCTCTTTGTGCATTCTGCCACAGTCCAGCTAGTACTATATTGTGCTCTTTGGAGGGACCCATTCTAGTTTGGATTTCTGGACACTCTTTACCTGAGATGTCTTCCCGAATGGGGTAAAGGCTAGCCGTGGTTCTGTGGTTGACAGGATGAGAATGGCTCACACCTAACTTCTTACACTGTATGCAGTAGAGAAATTCCATCTCCTTGCCCTCATTTTTAAGTCAGCCAAAATCTCGTAGTTGTTTCCACGAAAGCACACATGGCTTACCTTTGAGTTTATTAAAATAGTTAAAGGTACTCAATTACAGCTACTTTGACCAGTTTCAATACTATCACATATACATCTAATTTATTTTGAAAATCTTTGAACCAGAATGAGAATCTACCTGTCACAAATGCTTTTTCTTGCTGACTGTCACATCATTTTACCCTTTGAAGAATAAGAATGGAAGAACGCTTTACATGAATACCCCTTGTTTGACATGAAATTCAAGCACAGCCTTTCAGTAAGAAAGATTATTGCTAAATATATGTTTTTAAAATCAATGAATATTGTATGTTAATGATAATCTTAAAAAATATTTATATTTAAGATTAAAAAAAAAAAAACATCCGAACAAGGACTTTTCCTTGCTGGCCACTTTTGGCTGCCTCAGTCCTGTTTGCTTTCAGATTCTTGGAGTGGACACTTGTGGTATGTTGGTACAATGGGGTTTTCTTGGCTTCCAGCTTCCTTTTGCTGAGTGCAGCTTTTAGAGCTACGACCTTGTAAGCTTTTTTCTTCTAGTCCTCTCTCTTTTTAAGCTCTAACAATCATGTTCAGTTTCATCTCAGAGCCACTGAGGCTTCTCTTTGTCCTGTTGATTTCTAGAGAGTCCTGTCCCTTTAAGAATTCCCATTCTTGCTGGAAGGCCAGTTACCATTTCGATCCCACTCTGGCCATGTCTGATTGAATTGTTTCCTTTGTCATTGAATTACTCTTTGTCCCCCCCCCCCATATCTCCTATCTGTCTACTTTCTTCTGAGATCTAGTTAAGTTCTCGTTATAGGATCTCTCATATGAAGACTCTTCCTCAGTGGCTATCTGTGGGGATCTATGAGGCAGATTCTCGGGCTGTTTTCTGGTGTGTGATAATCTGCTCTGAGGGGAGGGGCCCTTTGGCATTTCTGGTTCCCAGACACAGGTAAACAGACAGTCTGCACCTTGCTACAACTGCATTGACAAGTCACTCTACAAATGCAGCCTCTCAGGGCCACTGTTTCCTCCTTTCTTGCAGAAACTTGAGACTAAAAGTTAGTCTTGAAAGCCCTCAGCTTCCTTTGCTGTATTAGATGCTTCCTTCTCTACTGAAGCCTGCATTTGCCTTGTTGGCCTCTCTTGAGTATGTTCTGATCCCCAAATCAACTACAAGTTTCTAAGCAAGGGCCCCACATATTGGTTCCATTTATATATACTTCTTATATGTCTAATTAAATAGATTGGCTTACTTTTAAAAAGTGTTGAATAAGTTCTACATTCCAAAGAGTTATCTTTGTAGGAAGTCATAACTGCTATGATTAAAATAAATATAAAAGATATATATATATAAACACCAAACAGAATAAACAAAAATAATGCCCTCTATAAATAATTCTGAATCACTTATTTAAGTCTCCAGCACAAGAGTAACACAACACTAGTTGAACGTTAATTAATATTAGTTTAGATGACTTCACCTCCAGAAACAAATGAAGAGCCCATTATTTCACCAGCAATCATAGTTTCTTCCCAATCTGTGCTAATTGACACCATGACCAAGGCAACTTGTGAAAGAAAGCATTTGATTTGGGTCTCACAGAAGCATGGCAGCAGGTAGACAGATGTAGAGCCAGAGTAGTAGCTGAGAGCTTACATCTGTTCTTCAACTATGAGGTGTGTGTGTGTGTGTGTGTGTGTGTGTGTGTGTGTGTGTTATCTGGAAATGGTATAGACTTTTGAAATCTATACCTCAAACCCCACCCCAGTGACACACCTCCTCCCATAAGGTCCCACCTCCCAATCTTTCCCAAATAATTCCACCAATGGGAAACCATGCATTCAAACACATGAATGAGAGCCAGCCTCATTCAAAGCATCATACCAAGATAGATAGCTGGCTGTTCTAAATCCTCACCTGTTTCTGTTGGGTAAGCTTCCCCCATCCTTCTCTTTTTTGACCTCTCATGTATAAGCTGGTGATAACCCTTGATTAAAGAGATGCCTAAGATAGGTTGTTGAGGTCCTCAGCGTCCAGCATCAGTGCTTACTGGGGTGCACTGGTAGGCTGAAGGGTTACTCCACTATCTGTGTAGTTTGGGGCTCCTGGTTCCCCCTGTGCTTTCTGAATGCAACACTTTCCTCCTTACCTCTAACAGGATGGCAATTTCCCCCGTTTTTGTTTTAAATCACAACCACCAGGGTTGTTATGTCTTTTCCTTTTCTTTTGAAAAGCTATTTTGCCATTACTGTTTGGTCCTGTATGCTTGCTTTGGTCCTGCACAAGGGTTTGCTACACCCAATCTCTGCTGCCTATTTTGCAGTAGGTGACTCAGGCAAAAAGCTGGGATGCCATCTGCTCAGGCAAAGTGCCTGTTAGAAACTGGAACCCTCTAAACTGATCCCTTGTCTGTTGTAGTACACGGCAGTTGTGATCAATGAAGGCTTGTAATGTTAAAAAAGACATTATTTAAAACCCTTTCTAATGCCCCTGCCTTATGAGAACCTTTCTAACTCAGATTCCTAGGTCAGTGGAGAACCCAGCAACAGAAGGTAGAGATGCAGAGAAATCTTAATTGCTCTTCATGACACGGGGTCAGAAGGGCAAGATGTACGCTCAGTGCAAAGACCTTCATGAACTTGTGAAGAAATCCAGGGTTGTGTAATATTGAGAAAACAGAAATGCTGTAGTTTTGATGTTAAGCCCAGAAGGATGAACTGAACGAGGCAGAGAAACGGGAAGGCATGGAGCCCGGAGACTCCCTAGAGAAGGAAAACCGGTCTCCGAGGTGGTTAAGGCTTGGTGAGCGCTCATGGATTGGGACTTCAAGTAAGAATAGGAGACACATGTAAGGGCCATTCAGGAAAGGAATCGAGTTTTTGTGACCAATCAGTCATAAGGGATGAATGGGAAGACTGAAGGAAAGAATGCCTTCAAATTTTCTCAACTGGTAGGTAATAAAGGCTGCAGTGCCCTTGAGTGAACGGCCAAGGTGGATGGATTCCATCAGAAGGAAAATGAAAAGGAGTCAGGCCATGTTAGATACTATTGAATTTGGTGTGATTATTGGGTATCCAAGTGGAATGTACTACAAAGCCTTAAAATGGGGCTGCTCTGTGAAGGCAAGGGGTTAGGAGAGACACTACTTCCGGAAGTCACCAGCGTCAAATCTGTACGGAAGAAAGTGGATGAAACCTCGGGGTGAAAACAGAGACATCAGTCCTGACTCTAAGATTGGGAATTGGTGCTACATTTGGCTTTTTTTTTTTGAACTATTCCTAGCAGGCAGCCTACATTTCACTCAATTGATGGTAACATTGGGATTGGGGAAACATATTTCCTGCTTTTCTATAGGTTTTCCATTACTTCTCTAGTCAAATGTATCCATTACGGTTCACAGTCTATATTTGTTTTAGTGATGAACTTTCCTCCAGCAAACATTAAAAAGGAGTCTTGTCAGGCCGCAGATTTTTTTAAATGACACCAACAGAGCCCATTACCCCTGCTTTACTTTTCAGTTCTGTGCTTTCTGACAATGGACTGCACGGTGGCAGGAGAGAAGAGGAAGGCAGTGGGTAGAGACAGATCTTTTTATAAAGATCAGCAATTCTCTGTGCTTTTATCCCAGGAAAAAGATTACATTTAGCGCCCAGGGGTCTCTGCTGCCTCAGATCTCTTTCAGAACGAGTGGCTGTGGCATTGCTGATAGTTTGGGGTGTCCTTTCATAGTTTAACAGCATTAAATACACCCCGGCGAGCCACAAATCGGTGATTTATCTAGGAATGAATCAGATCTCTAATAAGGGGCCACTTCTTTTAAATTGGTCGGTGCATTATATTAAACAGAATTTCTTTCAAAAGGACCAAATGTGTCAGCCAGTTATGTTTTAATGAACGTAACTTAAAATTCCTTTTTTCTGTAGTAGGGATCCGTTTCTTGTCATCAGGTTAAAACTAAGAGAGCAGTTAAGCTGTGCTGTCTGATGTGTGTGCTGTTTATTCTGTCAGGGAAAGAGTTACAGTTCTTCTCGGACTTCCTAGTATTCACATTGCACATCAGAGAAAGGGAAATAAGAAAGAAGGGAGGAAGGGAGAGAGGGAGGGAGGGAGGGAGGGAGGGAACACAAAGAAGGAAATTAGAGTGAAAGTATAGAAGAAAGGATGGAAAGGAGGCAGGGGGAAGGAGAGAGGATTCAGGAAGGACCAAGCTAGGTGGGGAAGCACAGGGCAGAGGCCAGCTGTGGACAGATTGGGCCCATGCACACACCAGCATGGCTCAGCACTGCCTAAGGGATTGGGCATGCTTTATTTACTGCAGGGGTCCTGGCAGGGGTTCCTCAGCATAGCAGTACCTGAAAGAGTGGCGAGTAGGTGCCCAGCAACTCTCAACTAAGTAGATTCATACTGTGTAAAAAAAATAAAATAAAAAAGATAGAATTATGTCTAAAACATCCGGGCCATGGTGTGTCAAAAATGTGATCTTCCCACTTACTAGTACTCGTCTAGAAACAGATGTGAAGGACAAAAAGATTTTAGGCACAAAGTGCACACACTCCCCCACCTCACCAAAGCATGAGGGGCTTTCCAACCATTCATGTTTCTAAATGAAGACTTTGCTATGTTATACCGGGATTTGTTTTGATGAATGGGTTAAGAGATTTCAATGATAGGCAATAGCAAGAAGGGTGTGGTCATGGGCAGAAAAACAAAACAAAACAAAACCCTGACTTTTTTTCCCAAGGCCCTGTAACCTGCTTTCAGAAGGAGACATCCATTTCTAGCAATAGTTAAGCAAAACAAATCAAAACAACACCCAAAAAATGACAACAACGAAAAGAATCCTGGAAATGTTGGATAGAATCTACATCTCTGTGTCTAATCCACAGACAAGCTGGAAATCATAGCAGGAAAATACTTAGGGTTGAAATAATAATAATAATAATAATAATAATAATAATAATAATAATAATAATAATAAAATAAAAAAACAATGCCCCCAGAAAGGGCTGTGAACCTATGGCTGCCTTGGGAGATCTGTCTATTCCAGACAAATTAGAGTTTAAGTTGTCAAGGGTTGACAAAGCTCAATTAAGGTCAATTCAAATCACATCAAAGAACTGTCTAAATGTGTGCCCCCAAGAATGGCACTCAAAACAAAAAAATATGGAGAAATAAAAAGGAAGAACTTGGCCTGTTAAGAGAAACAGAGCGGGAACTTTCCTTAACTATGTGTGAAGAGAAAAGGGTATCTTCCTTGGGAAATTCTACTACAGATTTCCCTCCAATGGCTGTAGGGACAAGACTGATACCACTACACATGTGAGACCAAGACCCAAAGTCAAGCATCTGAATGTGTTTTCTGTCTGGCCATGCTCTGAGATTCTATGGAGAGCACACCTTAAGTGCAAGGTGCAAATAATCCCACAGAGAAACAGAATGTATGCAAGACCATAATTTCAAAGTAACAAAGAAAAAAAACAAGGCACCTGATGTGTGAGTTTCCATGAGACAAATCCACAAAAAGAGTTCAGGTCTTCTAGGCACACACATAAAATGTAAAATAATGTGAAAATGTTCCTGCCTTTGGACTATAGAATTATGACTGTATTACAGTATCTAGAGTAACTACAAATAAGCTTGTATTTATACACATCACTGTGAAACTATAGAATAACTAAAAATAAGTCTTAGATGTAGCTGGACAAGACAAAACAAAAGGGTTATGGGCCAACTAGATGGCTCAGGAGGTAAAGGGCTTGGTGTCAAGCCTGATAAACAGAGTATGATCCCTGGGACCCACATGGCTAAATTAAAAAACCAACTCCCATGAGTTTTCCTGTAAACTCCATATATACAAAGTGTGCGTGCTCGCAAACACACACACACACACACACACACACACACACTCACACACTATAATTAGCATGGATTACAGAGAGACAAGCAAAGTGCTTAGAATATAAAATCTAGGGGGATTCTTTCTCTATTTCAAAAACAATGACACAGATGACAAGTTTTAGACAAGTTTTAGAAATGAATTTCTCCTTTAAGAACAGGAAATTAGCCCCTTTTATTAGAAATGACAAGGACATTGCCAAAGGCTGCAAACTTTGTTCTTATACCCCTTTTAAATTTTCCTTGGGAGCAGGCATGTAGCTTCCAGCTCACAGCGAGGTAGCCCACACTCGCAAACACTAGCCTTTCCACCTCTGCTGTCTACACACACCTCTTCTATAACATGTATGTTGCTATTCTTCTCCCTAAGGCTGCTTCTCCCCTCTGCCTCGTTGCTCTTCTGTAACTTCCTGGTCTTTAAGTCTCATAATTTCATTTTTCTCTTTATATATAAATTCCATTATGATCATGTGACCATGTGTTAGAACTGTTTTTAGGATTCTGAGAAACTGCCACACAAATTTCTATAGTGGCTGAACCATTTTTTACACCCTCACCAACAATGTTTACGTGTTACCCTTTCCCCAAACTATGCCAACATATGTTATAATTTTTTTGCTTGATAATAGTCATTCTGGCTGGGGTGCAATGGAATCTCAAAGTATTTTTAATTTTTATTTTTTTAGCATCTAAAGTCATTAAACAATTTTATAAATAATTATTAGTTATTTGCACTTCTTCTTTCAACCACTCTCTGTGCACATCTGTAGCCAGAATTTGATCAGATCATTTGTTTCTTTGACATTGTTGCTGTTGGTGGGGGGGGCATTGTTTTGTTTGTTCTTTGTAAATTCTAGTAATTAATCTCCTGTTAGATGCATAGCTGGCAAAGACTTTTTCCCCATCATGAAAGCTGCCTCTTCATCCACAACAATTTCCTTTGCTTTTGATTTTGGAGAGATCCTCTTTGTGGATTGTTGGTCTTGATTCTTGAGCGACTGAACCCTAGTCAGAAAGTGTTGGCCATGCGGGCATATTGGAAGGCATTTCTTACTTCTTCATCAGTCTCAGCGTCTCGGGCTCTGTGGTAACGTCTTTTAACTACTTGGAGGTGACTTCTGCACAGTGTGAGGTAAGGATCTTTTTTTTCATTTTTCCACATATAGATATTCAGTTTCTCTTGCACCATTTTTAAAGATTCTATCTTTTCTACAGTATAGTTTTGGTCTCTTTGTCAAAAAGCAGGTGCCCACAGTTATGTAGACTTATATATGTGCCCTTTATGTTACTCCATTGATCTATCTATCTGTTTTGTGCCAGTGTGATATTATTTGTATTACTGTAGCTCTGTGGTTGATATCAGGTATGGACTGCCACATTTTTCTCTAGGCTCATTCTTTTTGCCCCAGGGTTGATTTGGTTTTCCATGGTCTTTTGTATTTTCATGTGAGTTATAGGGTTCTTTTCTGTCTCTGTGGAGAACTGAACCAGCAGTTGAAACTGTAGACTGTTTTTTTGGGGGGCGGGGTGGTGGCAGCTAGTAGTATAGTGTGCTCACTTTCACAGTATTAGTGCTTGCCTATCTGTGAGCATGAATGTTCTTTATATCTTCTCATGTCTTCCCTAGTTCATTTCTACTGAGTTTTAAAGCTTTCACTATGGTGGTCTTTCACTTCTTTGATCAGGTTTACTCCAAAGTATTTTAATTTTTACTTGTAAGTAGAATTGTTTCCCTAATTTCTCGGTGTGTTTTCTATCCACCTGTCACAAAACTACTGACTTGTGTATGTTAATTTTGTAACATGCTACATTGATGAAAGTGTTTATCAGCACTAGAAGTTTACGGGCAGGATATTTAGGGTCTCTTGTGTATAAAGTGATGTCATCTACAAGAAAGTATACTTAGACTTCTTTTCCTATTTGTGTTCCTTTTATTTTCTCTTCTGTCTCATTGCTTTTGCTAAGATGTCAAGCACAACATTGAGTAGAAGCAGAGAGAATAGATAGGCATGCCTCATTTTCTTCTGTTTACCATGAGATTAGCTATTGATTTATCACATATAGCTTTTATAAGGTTGTGATATGCTCCCTCTATCCCTACCTTCTCCATAACTTTTTATCATGAAGGATGTTAGATTTTGTCAGAGGTCTTTTTGGCATCTGTTGAGATGATCACGCAGTTTCTTTCTTTGATTGATTTAAGCCATCCCCAATTATACTTCATGTTAATAATTTTATAGACTGAATTTTTTTCTTAATACTATATATTAAAATGGCTTACTTTTTAGTGTCCTCTTTTTTTTTCCTCCAAACTACACATTTTGTATTTCTTCTCCATTTGCTCTGTTTCACTGTAGCCCCATATAAGAGTTACTGGTTATAACCTTTCCACTGCTTTCATGTTTTACTTTCTTGAAATTTCTTTCGTTAAAGAAACAAGCCAACTGCTTTTTAGTTTAGCTGCCTGTGAATTCTCAGCGCATGAGCAAAACGCATTCAGATTCTTTTACAAAATAACACACAAATGACTTCTAGCCCAATTTCTAACATTCTTTCCCTCTGAAATATTATGAGTCAGGCATCTCCTTTCTAAATTACTCTCAGCTCTACTGACTTCCAGATCCATTCTAGAATGGTCTGTCAAGTCTAGCTTAAGTCATTCAGCTGCTTTTCTTTTTCTTTTTTTTTTCCCAATTTTTTATTAGATATTTTCTTAATTTACATTTCAAATGCTATTCCAAAAGTCACCTCCCCCTCCCTCCTCCCTGCTCCCCTGTCCACCCACTCCCACTTCTCAGCTGCTTTTCTAATCTAAAGTTCCAAAGTCTTTTGCATCTCTGCAATAAAGGTTCTTCATAGCAACAGCCCCACTCCTTGTACCAATTTCTATCCAAATTTACTTTCGGTTGTTAGAACACTACAACAAAGGGCAACTTGGGGAAGTAAAAGTTTATTTCTTTTTATACTTCCAGGTAAGCAACCACCAGGAATTAGCCTCCTCTCTTATATTGCCCAGGATCACATGATTAAGAACAATGCTGTCCACAGTAGGATAGTCCTGCCTACCTCAATTACCAACCAGGAAAATGCCCAACAGACATGTCCACGGGCCAACCTGATGCAGGCAACTTCTCAATTTAGGTTCTTTTCTTAGGTGTGTCAGGTTGACAATTAAACGTAGCTTTCAGAAACTATAGTCAAAATAAAGAGAATTTTAAGTGTGTGTGTGTACTGTATGTATGTGTATGTGTGTGTGTGTGTGTGTGTGTGTGTGTATATATATATATGTATATACACATATACATCTATCTATCTATCTATCTATCTATCTATCTATCTATCTATCTATCTACTTTTCTGTGAACAGATGTATGTACTTGGAAGCCATTTGTCTTCATCTATCTCTCTCTACTTTACTTTTTTGAGGCAGTCTGTCAGTAAACATGGAGCTCATTGGTTCATTTAGACTGTCTAGCAAGCTCCTATGATCCTTGATCTCTACCTCTCTAGTGCTGGTTTTAGACCTAGGTCACCATGCCTAGCTTTTTAGGTGGAGGGTGGGGGGTTCTGAATTCAAATTCTTATGCCTTTGTAGTAAGCAGTTTACAGATTGAGCCATTTCCCCAGACAGCCAAATTGGGAATTGACATTTAAACAGAGTTGACTCTAGCAACTAGGTCTAGTGTCATATCTTCAACAGATAAAACAAGAAAAGCCTAAATTTATAATAAAGTCCTGAGTCTGAGACTACAGGCAGGAAATATTTTAAACAGCAAGTTCTTTGAATGTATTTTAGTTTTTATACAAACTGTTATTCAGAAGAAATCAGAGTATGTTGCTTCTTTCTTTCTTTCTTTCTTTCTTTCTTTCTTTCTTTCTTTCTTTCTTTCTTTCTTTCTCTTTCTCTCTCTCTCAAGTTCAAACTAGTTACCATCTTGTTTCAGAATGAAATAACAGATTTCAGCCTCTGTTTGCCCAGTAGGCTCAGAGCTATCTGAGAGAAAAATGTGATCAGTTCCCCAGAGATTGTGTCAAAGAAAAGTTGTACTCTTACATTTTGCAAGAATTGTTGCATTGAGATGATTTTCAAAGAAATTCTCAAGAAAAGGAAACTATAGCACTCTGTCTACAAGGTGATAAAGACTCACATCTCTAGCCTGAACCCTGGCTTTGCAAGCACCTACTCAGAGAGCTGCTTTTATCACAAACCTATTTCACTTATCGGGTTGGGTTGCACAGGCATTTTATTCTCCCTGGCTCTTAGTTTTTTCATCTTTAAAATGGGGGTGCCGATGGTAATGGAATGATGCAGAAAAGAACACTGCCCTGGCTTATTCCAGTCAGTGACACAATTCAAATGCAAAAGTGCAATCTTGAAAATGTTGATTTGAATGGGCAAAGCACACATGCGCCACAACCAAAATGGCTTCAGTAGATGTCAATCTCCCTCTGAAGCCACGATTGTAAGTTGCTATTACTTGGGAGGGAGACCTATTAGAGTAAATACCCACAGACGGTTTTTGATAAATTTTATCTCCCATTTTATTTTCTTTCTTCACTTTCATTATATGTGTACATTCATAAAACATATAAATACAATTTGCTTAGTTTGTTTATTGTTGCCTGTATATTTTTAGGGGCTGGCCCCTTGGGGATGGGGAAGTAGCTACGGGGCTCATCCCTAGGGATGGTTGATTCTCCCTCTTCAGCAGCCATTAATTTCCAGTAGCTCTTCATTTAGGGGTAGGGTTCTAATGAAACTTCCCTCAATCCACATTGGCATGTCAACTGGTATATTCATTGTCTAGGCCTTGTTTGGGATACCATATGGTAGCCACAGAAAATTTTTTGGTTTTTTTGTTTTTTAAAGTGTCTTCATCAAAAATTCAGCAACATCGTCTTTTCATAATATGCATTCATGTGGCTGCCTCTTACTTATAGCAACATAATGATTTAAAAAAGATTTGGTTTCAGGATGCATAATGTGAAAATGTGTAAAGGGGAGTACTGAGTGACTCGTCCAGGCTGTCATTAGTTTTAAGTCCCAGTAGTGCAGGGGACTTCAGTACAATGTCCGCCCCTTAAGAATTGTGCCTCAGCAGATTCTTCCTATGATACTGCATAATGCTATTTTCTATCATTTCTTTCAGTTTTTGAGATTTTAATATAATTATATCATTTCCACCTTCTCTGTTCTCCCTATACCCCCAAACTCCATATACATCTCCTTGCTCTCTTTTAAACTCATGGCCTCTTTTCTCCTTAATTGTGGTTAAATACATATGTACACCTGCATATACATATATACTACTAAGCACATAAATATAATCTGCTCAGTCAGTATAATGTCACTTGTCTGTATGTCTTCAGGGCTGACTATTAGGTATTGGATAACCAGTCTGTGTGCTCTTCCCTGGGGAAGGTGATTTCTCCTGCTCTCAGCGTTCCTTGGCTGCCTGTCATCCTCTGGGAAGGGCTGAGGCCTCCTGGGTTCTTCCTGTCCCATCCACTTTAGCATGGCTATTGTTCTTGTTCAGCTCATATTTATACAGGTATGTTGGTGAGACTTTAAAGGCATAGCTTCTGAAATTACTAGGGTACACAGTTTCAGCATACTCCCTGATACTATGGCTCCTACAATCTTTTCACTCCCCCTTCCACAATATTTCCTGATCCTTAGGTACAGGAGTTGTTTTGTAAATGTCTCCATGGGGATGGAGATTCACCGTTCTGCCTTTTTTTTATTGGTTGTGGTTTTCTCTACTGGTCTTCATCTATTACAAAGAGATATCTCCTTGATAAGGATAAGTGAGAACTACGCTTATCTGTGGGTGTAAGGACAAATACTTAGAATGTGCAGGGATTGTGCTGGTTTGGTAAAGTGCTGGTTGTAGGAGCTCCGCCAAGATCCACAACTTCACCACCCTGGGTAGTTGGCTAGATTCCTAGTACGGGATGTGACATCTCTCTTGTTGAACAGACCTTAAGTCCCATTACAGAGCTCTTGGTTGCTAGGATACACCTTCCACTGGTGTACCCTTATGGTTCTTGTACCGTGCTGGCCGTTTTTGTGGATAGGAGGCATTGTGGTGGCTTGAATGGGAATGACCCCATTAGACTCATATATTTGAATAGTTGGTTCCCAGTTGGTGAAAATGTTTGGGAAGGAGGAAGAGGTGTGGCTTTGTTGGAAGAAGTGTCACTGGGTGTGAGCTTTGAGGTGTCAAAATTCACACCTCCCCTACCCTGCTCCAGTGCCATGCCTGCCTGCCTGCTGCCACACGCTCCCACCATGATGCTCATGGGTCTCTGGAACTGTGAACAGAAAATTTAAATGTTTTATTTTATAAGTTGACTTGGTCACAGTGTTTTGTCACAGCAATAGAAAAGTAACCAAGACAAGCAGCATAGCTGGGTAGGGAGCGATGGTTGCTTCCCTCCTTTGGAAGCTTGTGTGGTTCCTTCACAAAAGATTTTTTTTAAGCCTCCTATCCTGAGACATAGGAACATCAGAGGCATCCTATGAACTTTTGTTCTAATTGAGACAACTAAGGCTCCAGATGACAGAGTGAGCCACTGAAGTTACAAGTTGTGTGTCTTTTCACTGTGGACACAGAAATTCCCTGCACCCTTCAGAGTGTTTTGCTACTTGTGAGCAAAAGGAAACACTCCAGAGCAGGTGCCAGCCTACATGATAGCAGCTTATGCTTTCTGAAACTACTCCGACCACCTCCCTGTACATAGAAATAGTCTCTTATCCACTCCTGCCTGTCCATTGATCCTCAAAGACCATTGCTCCCACTGTCTCTCTATTACCCAGCAGTGTTATGGGAGAAGGAGCCGGAGTTCTCCTTTGTTCTCTTCCTGCTTTTCTTCCCTCCTTTTTTCTCAGCTTTTTCCCTTGTGCCTAGAGTCTATAGAGCAAATAAAAGGCTTGGAGCAGGAGAAAGAAGGGGAGAAATGATGTAAAGGTAGTATACTCATTTCATGAATAATAAGAAAAAAAGAAAAAAAGAAAAAAAGAAATAGGAAGATTGTGGAGCTCTCTGAGTAGCGGTGAGGATATGGTACCACCATTTTAAGGGCCCTCTCCTGGTACCCAGAGACTAAGGCAAAGCACAGGCCCCTGGCTGCTACAGATGCAGGGAATATAAACAATGCACACTTTCTTTACCATTGAGCATGTCTCAGAAAGCCACATTTACCTCTTGGCCAGGATATCATTCTATCTGATGGACTCCTACATTCCAGATTATCTCTGAACCTGTTAAGTGTATTCACAATCTGTCAGGGCTGGAGCTGGGCATTCAAATGTTACTTTTTAAATCTGGGTACTATCAAGCTACTAGGACTTGACCTACAGCATGAGCCTTTTGGTGGGCTAGAGTAGGGATGCACATGATACGAGAGAGAGAGAACGAGAGAGAGAGAATTCATTTTTATGCTCCAGTGTTTCACACTAGCAGCATACATCTGGTACTCAATAAATGCCCACTACTTGGATGGAGGAATAATTGACATGGATAGACTTTCACCTCACTCATTCCCAGTCTGGCATAATTATCCCTATAGGCAAAAAATAAAATAAAAAATAAAAAATCCAAACTAGGACTTTTGTTCTTTTTGTATTTGGCGTCTCAATTCCAGTCATCTATGGTATTTTGAGTGAAGTAAAATTAATTAAATAGAAGTGCACGGAAGCCGCATATTCAAACATGACCTGGCTGACTACTGCTGAAGAAGCACCTGCCATCTCAGCAGTCCTGGTGGGATGGAGAGACCCAGAAATCTTAGTGGCTAAACTTAGTGCTTGCCTAAGGTTTCTGCATATTCATCAATAAGTATTTTTATTATTTACAGAATAATGGAAACATAAATTTCTGCCGTAATCTGTCATTATTTTTAAATGTTTGTAATAATTAATAAATAACATGTAGCCAATCCTTGAAACATTAGTTGATTTAGTTACTAATAGAGGACAATGAATGGGTGTCTGCCAGCACCTCATGCTGACTCGTGCCAATCCCAAGTTTCAGACATTAGCTTAGACATGAACTTGAGTCGTTACTGAAAAGGGGAAAGGGGGCAGTCTCATGTACAGGTTATCTGGAATCCTTAAATATCTGGTCAGTAAATGGCTTGCCATACAAGCATAGGGACCTGAGTTCAATCTTCCACCCTGCACCCACCATCCTGGAAAAAAAAAAGCTGGAATTGGTGGTGTGCGCTTGTAACCCCAATGCTGGGGAAGTAGAAACAGACAGATCTGTGGGGCTCACTGGCTAAACAGCATTGCTAGCTGGGAGAAAGTTACAGGTCAATGAGAGCCCTTGCCTTCCAAAAATAAGGTGAATGGAGCTGAAGAAATAATACCTAATAATATTTAGAATTGTCTACTAGCATGTGTACCCCCACTCATGAGCACAACACACACACACACACACACACACACACACACACACACAGAGAGAGAGAGAGAGAGAGAGAGAGAGAGAGAGAGAGAGAGAGAGGAATATAGCTCTAGAATCTGTCTTCCTACCCCCACCAGACTTCTAATAGGGTCTCTTGATCATTAGGGAAGTCCAATGATTTTCTTTTTGTTCTTTTGTTTTGTTTTATTTTATTTTATAGTTTGTTTTGTTTATACATAGACTTTTACTTTGAAGCCCAAAGCCTCAGCTATCCTTGAATTCTCAGTCTTCCTGCCTCAGTCTCCCAAGTGCTAAGAGTACAGATATGCAGGACTATGCCTTGCAGGTGTCATATGTATAATTTTTATTTTACGTATATGGGTATTTTGTCTGCATGAATGTTTGTGCATCTTGTGAATTCAGAGATCTCAGAGGCCAGAAAAGGGCATTGGATTCCCTGGGACTGGAGTTACAGATGGTTGTACGCTTTTATGTGGGTTCTGGGAACTGAACTCATATCCTCTGTAAAAGCAACCAGCGCCCTTAACCACTGAACCATCTCTCTAATGCCAGCAGATACCTTTTTGGTAAGTTTGTTCTTCAGCCCTCTGAAAATTAATTCTTCTAGTTCATCACAGAAATTTCAAAGTTAAGACTTTTTTTTTCAAGTGTGTAACATTCCAAAGTCCACTCAGGGATTCTAGAAGACAGGCCCTGAGCCAAGAAGCTGCAGAATGACCAGGTGGATATTTCCACAAATCGTTGCTGACCTTGGGTGAACAGCAGCAAGTCAACCATGCTCTATGACTCCCGCTTAGCTGTAGTCAGGCTACCTTGGATGACAGTTATTGCCCTTGAAGGGTTTGACATAGCCTGCAAGGTTGTGTCTTCCTCAAGCTCTCCCTAACACTTGGTGACCTGTACCAGGAAGTGGAAACTTAGTGGAACCATTAGGCTTAGATGATGTCATGCGGGTAGACTAGAGCCTCACAATGAGATTAGTGTTTTATCGTAGAACTAGCCCATAGTTCATGCATTTGTGTGACTGTCACAAAGCGCCAGCCAGGAACAACTTAAAAGAGGAAGGATATTTTTGGCTCCTGGTGGAACAGCTGCTCTCACGGTTGAGGGAAAACAGAGAGAAGGGGCTCACTTTTATTTCTTCCTTATATTCCATTCAGACCTGTGGCCCATTAGTGATGCCCACATTCAGGACAGAGCTTTTCCCTTCAATAATCCTCTCAGGAAATGTGCCCATGGACACACTCAAGGGTGGGGCTAGGTCATGCTAAATCTAGTCATGTTGATAATTAACCACTACACTAAATTTTTATAAACTATTCTCTTTTTTTGTTTGTTTCTTTCATTTTTGTTTTTCAGAGAAAATTCCAAGCAAAGCAAAGTAAGACGTGGCGGGGGTGGGAAATGGGGGGGAAAGCTAGAGTGTCGCATCAGCTTCAGAAGCTGTAGAACTGGAGAAAAGGGACTCACTCATTTTCCATTGGATCTTACTAAAGAAGCGTCTCACAGTTTACACCAAAATTGCGTCGCATACAATTCTGCCTTAGTGATATATTGCTCAAGAGTTTATGTTTCTGTTCCTTTTAGATTTGCTCCACTGTATAAATAATATTACGTTCTGGTAAATTAAATTTTTCAAGTTCCTCTTATGACTAGTTCTCTCCAATAACTAAATGATTTGAAAATTGAAAACTGTATGTAGCAGAATAGGTCATTAGTATTTTAGATCCTATGATATCCACACAGTGAGTTCCAGCTAAGATTAAATCCATCAACTTCTCTCATTTGCCCATTTTAAGGAATAGAAAATTTGCCATATTAAGTCAATTACATTGGCTTACCACTGGAGCTTGGTTTCCACGCTTTCCCAGTCATTTTAACGTTTGTGGACACTTTTGCAGAAATGGATCTGGTTAGAGCAAGGGCTGAGTTAGTGTGTGTTCTCACAAAGTACTAGACACCCATCAGTCTGTATGACACTGACTATTCACTGAGTCGTGGTCTTTGTTCCAATCTTGCCTTCTTTCCCACATACACACCGCTGGTCTTCATCTATCCTGAACTTAAAGGAAGTGAAGTAGTTTATGCTTCATCTGTTGTTAGAGTATGAATTCCTATTGAGTGTTGCTGGGAACCGGAACCGCTTAGACCATGCGCATCAGTGTTCAGCATCTGCTCTTGCCTCAATTGCTACATCTTCCTAGCCTCACTTGGGATCCATCCTCCCCATTGCCTGGGGACCACCAGTGACTAGCTTGTTATAATTTTTTATCCAAATCTTTTTGCACTTGCTACACACCCAGGCAAACTGGGTGTGTTTCCTTTTGACATAGAAAACAATGAACTAGTACTGCACAGACCTTGAAGCTGAAACAGAAAACCACATTTTACAACTAAGAAATCAGAGGTACAGGGATGGGAATAGGAGGGAGGGGTATAGAAGGTTGTCTCTCAAAAGGTGAAGGCAGGGAGCCTAGTCGATACATTTTCCCCTTTCTCCCTGGGTTTCCTTTTCTCTGGGGTTAGGCCAAGATCAGTGCCCACCCATACAGACACCCAATAAAGCTCATTTGCTGTGTTTTACTGGTTCCAATGAGGTGGTGACCAGAGAAGTCAGCACCATCTTTATCTTTCCCTCCTTCCCTGCCTCCCATCCCTTTGAGCTCCTCTATCCTCCTCATACAGGCAGATGTCCTCACTTCCAGGCTATTGGAGAGAGAGGGTGTTGCTGTTCAAAGTCTTTCAGAAACACACCAGAAATATCTCCATGAGGAAAGTTTCTTCTTCTTCTTCTTCTTCTTCTTCTTCTTCTTCTTCTTCTTCTTCTTCTTCTTCTTCTTCTTCTTCTTCTTCTTCTTCTTCTTCTTCTTCTTCTTCTTCTCCTCTTCCTCCTCCTCCTCCTCCTCCTCCTCCTTCTCCTCCTCCTCCTCCTCATCCTCCTCCTTCTACTTCTTCTATAATACAGGGCTCCGGCTGCCTTACTTGACATCTGCTTTCCTGCTGACTGACTGGTCTCAAGGAACTTGTAAAACAAAGTGAGTCTCTCAAAGTTCACAGTGAGTTGGAGTTTTCTGAAATGATGATTGCGGGATCCTTGGAATTTTATAACAATAAGGACCTGTGTCATTTTAAAGAGAAATTCTTTAACCCTGTCTTTCTGCTCCAAATCTATGCATGGACCTTGAGGATATTTAGTACAAACTTAATATATATATATATATATATATATATATATATATATATATATGCAAAAGATAGGCTTTCTCTTCTTCAATTACAGGTTAGTAAAAGATGTAATTCCTTTCCAACAATTAGATAGCAATAAATGAGACACTGGTTCTTGAATCTTTCTGGTATGTTCCTGACTTTGTATTTGTTCTGTCTTCTCCTTGAACAACTCTTGACCAGGATATCCACACCTTTCAGCTCCTTCAGGACTGTGCTCAGTAGCTATTGCCAGATCTTCCTATGGAAATGCTAGAAGAGAGCATTAGAACATAAACACACACACATGCATACACACACACACACACACACACACACACACACATATCCCAGAGCCAACAAGAGTAACTGGCACATGAAGGTGCTCTTGTTAAGTGTTTGTTAAATAAACAAATGGGGGGACTGGAGCAATGGCTTAGAGGCTAAAAGCACTGGCTGCTCTTCCAGAGGACCCAGATTCAATTCCCAGAGCATGCACAGCAACTGAAAACCACCCATAACTGCAGTTCCAGGGTACCTGATGACCTCTCCTAGAATTCAGGGGACCCGATGACCTCTCCTAGCATTTCTGGGCAGCAAGCATGCACATGGTGCACGGAGACGTATACATACAAAACATTCACTCACAGAAAAACTAAAATGAAGGGGAAAAGGAAGAAATGAATTAATCCACTCTTCAGTACATCAGTGGCATGCAGCAGATGCACTTCTAACATGTCAGCATAGATGCATTTTCAATTTCAAGAAAAGAAGTGTATGTGTGTTTAGAAGCTTAAATTGGGTTTACATGTAAATTGATTGCATGATACAGTGAAAATCATCAGCTAATAGGAAGCAAAACAAGAGAGAGCTTTACTATTAAATAGGACCTGAAACCCAACCCATCTTAGGAATGGACTATGACAGTACTCTTCCCAAGGCTTATTGTCTTGCTTGGAGAAGGTGTTGCATGAAGTGATTAGTGACTGCAGCAGCAGTAGCTACCTGACAAAGGAGGGATCGGATTCCAGGCTCCTCAATCCAGTTCTCCAACTCAGCTGGCTTGAGAGCTGACCTCTCCTTTTCCTCAACCAGCTCTTGCCTGTAAAATGGTGACGGGTGACAGTTAAAAGGACCAAATGATGTAATGGACCAAATGATGTCATGTAAGCTAACCACCTACTGTATGGATGAGTAATTAGAAGATTCTACAATTCCACACGTTCAAAAGCCATATAGGAATGCAGCGCCTCTACCACAGTGATAGAGCCTGAGAGAGATGGAGGAGATGATGGAGAATCTGTTCCAGAGGCAGAGATGCGGTGCACACCGTGTACCAGGGAGTGTGCTCCCAGGAAAGATGACAGGAGAGGGAGCAGAGGGAAGAGACAAGACAGGTCACTTTAGGGGGGATCATGGACCTTAAGTCCAGCTGGGTTTTGAAGATCCTGGGACTGGAGTAAAGAATAGAAAGAGAACAGGTATATAAAGGGCAGGAAGAAGGAGAGATGGGAGGCTGATGAAATGAAGAGAGAATGAAGCTGGCTGTTGGACACAAATAGCCTTCTCATGTGTGATATTCTCTTAGAATTTATTTAAAGCATTAAGATGAGAGGACAGTTCAGAGCACTGGATTAATTCCCCTTTCTCTCTCCCCCTCTCTTTCTCTCACCCTTTTATTAAGAAAATAAAAGAGACTTTGAAATATTAAGCGATAGTGGGATTAGAACCTTCTTCTCCCAGCCCCGGTCTTTCCTCCCTATTAATTTCCTCTTGATTAGAATTCTTTTTGAAGTATTTAAATATGGACAATGGGATAGAGAAGAGTGAGTTATTGAATATCAGTTAGGCAGTATTAATATAATCATGGCTTCCATTTTTATATAGACACTTCATCTATATGTATAGTTTCCATTAGGAATAAAGTAGACACTCCCTCTCCCCTTCCTCAAGTCATTATGATTTTTAAAAACTATAATGAAACTCTTAAAAGTTAATAGCTGACTTGTAAATCCTTGGCTTAAATTTTTTTAATTTAAAAAATAAGTTTTAGAACTCTAGAAAATTGAAAGGGTTTCCCCACCCCCCCATACTTGTCTTTTAAAACAAAAAGACTTATGAGACTTTCCTAGCACTAACCTCTTGAACTGCAGAGGGCTTTCATCACATGCTCACTCTTGAAAATAGGCCTGACTACTTGACTACTTGTATGGAAGCTGGGGATCTGGGCAAATGTCCTCACTTCCAGGCTATTGGAGAGGGAGGGTGTTGCTGTTCAAAGTCTTTCAGAAACACACCAGAAATATCTCCATAGCTGCTGCTGCTGCTGCTTCTTCTTCTTCTTCTTCTTCTTCTTCTTCTTCTTCTTCTTCTTCTTCTTCTTCTTCTTCTTCTTCTTCTTCTTCCTCCTCCTCCTCCTCCTCCTCCTCCTCCTCTCTTCCTCCTCCTCCTCCTCCTTCTATAATACAGTTGGAGTTTTCTGAAATGATGATTGTGGAATCCTTGGAATTTTATAACAATAAGAACCTGTGTCATTTTAAAGAGAAATTCTTTGTAAATATTTTTTAAGATTAAAAAAAATCTTTAAATGTATGTGTGTTCTGTGTGGGTACATATGGGACATATAGGTGAATGCATGTGTCTGTGGAAGCCAGAAAGGGCCATCAGATCCCTTACAGCTTGAGTTTACAGGAAATTGTAAGCAGCCTTATGTCAGTGCTGGGCAAGCAAACTGCATGCTCAGAGAGAACAGCAAAAAATCTTAACCTCAGCCGAAGCATCGCTCCAGCTCACCAGCTCTTACAAAGGCTTTGAAACTTATGAATATCATATGAATTTACAAATCTTATCCTTTCACATTGAGATCCTAAATGTTTACTTAATTTACATGTAAGAAATTCCTTATGAATTCTTAACCCAAATGAAATCCTCTTTTTATGGATTTCATTATTTTAAAGATGGATAACTCCTTGACATACGTGAAAACCAAATCCTTTCCAGCAATGTAAGACAGGACATAGACACAAGGCTTTTATTAGAAGAGTTCTGATCCCTTTGAAATATTGAAATGATGAACTATATAGTAAATGAGTGTGATGGGGACTTGGGCATAAAGGAGAAATAAGAATAAGAAATTCTGCAAACATTCTTTAGGTCAAACTAAGCAAGAGCTTGAATGAATGAAAAATCAGCTGACATTTATCTTAGCCTTTGAGAGGAGGAAACACTGATTGCTTCATGAGTTGTCTTCTGACTATGCCTCGCCCTAGAATCATCCTGCAGTTAAAGGAACAAAGAGAACACAAAGTTCCCAAGCCACAGTGAAGCATAGATGTGATGTGAGGGCTGGAATGTATACCTTCCCCATCCAGCATGTAGCCTGAGTCAGTTACCTTTCTTTGGCTGAGATAGAACCATGTCCAAAGAGACTTAAGGATGAGTTTATTTTGACTTATGGTCCCAGAAGGAGAGTCCATAATCATGGCAGACGCATGGGAGGAGACTGCAAGAGCAGGGCATTGGCCAAATACATCTTCAACAACGAACACAAGTGGAGAGAGAAAACTGGAGTTAGGGTGAGACCATGAACCCTCCAAACCTTCCCTCAATGATATACTTCTGCCAACAAAGCCACACTTCCTAAAGGGTCCCTAACATCCTCCAAAGAGCATCACTAACTGGGGACCAACTACTCAAATATGTGAACCTATGAGAGCCGTCTCTCACTTAAACTATCAGATAGTATCTGATACAGACTTGTGCTCCAGCAGAATGTTAAGCAGAGCACTGTGCTCATACATAAGACTGTACCTTCCAGCAACTGACAACTTCACAATGATGCTTCTGTACCTGCTTTGATAAATGGACAATCAACATCCTTTGGAGCCAGGGTTCTCAGCACTACATACATCCCAGTACAAGACAAACTACCAAAATGACACACGCCTTTTGTATGGAAACACATAGAGCAAATGTTATGAACATATTTGCTTCCCATGTTTCTGAACAATACAAGCATCAAAATACTGTAATGTCTTCAGTCAGTGCACAGGAGTATAGGAGAATGCCTTACATTAAAATTTCCTGGAAAACTTCTGTCTTATGTTCACACTGTATTTAGACCTCAGCGAGTTGCACACTATGTTGAGCTCAATGCACAAAACACCCAATCACACCCCGTGGGCCTTCTTCATTCTACCGAGCCAGTGGTCAGCATCATCCCTTCTTTGAGAAGTGTTAGCAGAGATCGATTTCATGGGTGTTCAACCTATGTGCGTGTTTAAGTACCAGCATTTAGTTTTTTTTTTTTTTTTTTTAAAGGATTCTACGTTTAAACTGTATGGATTCTATTCTCAGGCTCTATTTTCATAGTTCCTTTTCCAGTTGTGCTATGAAGCAGATTAGGCCTCATTGTAATACCACCTAAGTAAGACCAGGAATCAACTTGTTCTCTTCCAGGAGTAGAAGAAATTCCTAATCCTAGAAGTCTGCTTGGCTATCATCTAGTGCTAGGCTGTCATCTAGTGTCTCCACTGGAAATGAGAGCTTAAAAGTTATGCAACTCAGGAAAGGGTGTTTGCCTGGGCCATGTCCACAACTCCATGAGATATCTTTGGGCAAGTATGCATGGCTGGCTTCCTGGCAGCAGCCATAATGCACTTTGATGCTGCAGGCAAGAAGGACCTTTTGCCCCAGTTAATATCATCTTCAGACGAGGAATGGGTGGCTTGGGACGAGGAAGAGGGTATCCCAGGTTGAACCTAGAGGTGTACAGACAAGGAGGACTGGCCTGGATGTCCTAGCCCTTTGGTCCCTTCTATTTTCTGTGCTTCCTCATCAGTACATTGGAATCTTAGTTGGATGGGGAAGTTTTGTCATTATTCTCTTTCCTCTTGGAAACAGGTCAGGGATGAATGGTCTGAGAGCTAATGTTGGATGGGGAAATTTTGTCATTATTCTCTTTCCTCTTGGAAACAGGTCAGGGATGAATGGTCTGAGAGCTAATGTCAATCCAGTGCCCTCTGATAGAGGCTAACATTTGTGAGGATTTAAAATGGGACCTAGAAGTTGGATCAGTCTTTGTTTTTCCATATACTTCACAGAGAGCTCCAACTTTCAGACTTAGCAGGCTCCAGGCACATAAATTCACAGAGCAACCCTTGCAGGATGTCTGGATGTAGGTGGCTTATCTCTGGAAGCCCCCAATCATAAAGATTTTTTTTTTTTTATCTTTAGAATCCAACTAACCTCATCACACTGCTACCACCACCTCTTCTGTGACAATGTTGGGAATTGAACTTAGGAACTCACGAATGCTAAGCAAGTACCACTGACTTACATCCCTAATCTCTTGCCGACAAAGGAAGACCTACCTAGATATGCCATCAACATTTTCCTGGCACCATGAGTCCGACCAGCACCTGGCACTTATTATTACACTGCATTATTAATCTAACATCAATGCATTTGCATTGATTGTACATCAAAATTATATTCCCAGGTACCAGCATCCAGCTCTTGTATACCTTCTGGTCCGAGCAGGTATTTGCTTAGTTTGACCCGCCATAGAACTGGCTTCAGGCTGACACAGCATTGGGTTATTCCTCCACACCTGCCCTCCCGGCTCTGTCTTTACCAAGGAGGATGTCTCTGCTTTGTGAAGCACTGAGGACACAAACCTGTAAAAATCACTGGCTTCTGGGATTATTTAGGATTCACATCCTAAGTCAGCTAAATTCAAATTGTCTTCTCTTAAATTGTATTTGCACACAATGTGCATAAATCAATCACTCCCGAATTCGGCTAACCCTGGGCAAACATCTTCCAGTCAAATCACTGAAAAAAGAAAGGGGAGGAGGGAGGTAAGAAAGGAGAGAGAGAGATACAAGAGAGAGACCTCATGCCTAACAGATGACAGAGAGTGCAATGCAAAGAGAAAAAGGAAATTCCACGAAAGGGCGGCCTTGGATTTCTTTCTTCTTATTATTTGATTTTGTAAAAGGTTTTTAAAGTCCAAGAATTAGGTAGGTAGCAAATAATACAACTGGAGGGAGATGGGGACCAAAATATAGCAATTGTTCCTGAGCTGGTTTTCTTAACGCATAATAGAAAAGAAGAAAATCTGAATGAGAAAGGCAGAATTATTCTTAAGACGTCTCAGACTACAAAATCAGTTGGTGAACATTGTTACTAGCTTGGAGCTAAAAAAAAAATCATTTCTGAAGTGCGTGTCTAGAGAGTGTTGTGGTTTTTATTAATGCAATAAAAATGGAAAAGAATTTGAGGTGAGGTAGGGGGGGGCCCTTCTGCAACAGCAGCTGCTTCTGTCTGCAGGCTCTGGGCAAAGATGCTCCAGCCCATCCTTTCAGCAACCCATTATCAGGCCCCTCTCCTCCGCATTATTCTCAAGCAACCTTATCAGACGCAAGCATCAGCCTCAGATGCTGCGACTGGAGTCTTGTAATTGTCCCTGTTAGAGCTCAATAGCACCTTGAACCATCAGAGCAATCTCAGCTCTTAAGAAAAGGTCTCCACAAGGAGAAGCGGGGAAGAGAATTTGCCTGTGGCTATGTGCGCTCTTTAATAGCTAACTCTTCTACGGGGCCTTCACCACAGAGCCTGTGCAGAGCCTGTGCAGAGGCAGGGAGTCTCTCTATTTATCACTCGGGTCTTCCTAGCAGTGCCTGGTAGGCAATGATCATATTATTTATTACCAGGTGTGCGGTGCTGTTGGGGGGGTGGGGTGGGAAATGATCTCTTTAATAGGCCTTTCCCAGATGTGAGAACCAGGGAGATCAAAGTAGGAGAAAAAAGAATGTGAAGAAGGCAGCATCCTGGTAGGCGTTTGCTGGTATGTGAGAGTCTGCATGGGAAAATATAATTTACAGTACATATGCATGTACATGATTATGTTAATGGTGGAGTAAGAGGAGAAAAGTATTCTTCAGGCATGTGTCTATCTGCAAGTAGGTCACAGCGTGTTTTCAGAAAGTTTGTACCCTCAGAAGTGCACTTTCTCCTGCTGGAGAAAGAACAGAAACTGGATTTAGAACCAGAGGACTCCATTTTCCAAAGAGAGAAAGCTCCAGATGTGTTCAGGAAGTATCTGGCCATAGACCCAGAATTCTTAAGACCCAGAATTCTTCAGTCACCTTTCCCCATGCCTCAAATGCTATTATATTAACAGGCTGGCTGTGCCTGGTTATGACTTTGGAGCACCGAGAATGATCCTTGTCAGAATTCCTCCACCACTCCTAGGCCATGATTGACATCAAGAGGCACACTACAATGGTCCAGAAGCTTATTAGCCTCCATAGGCTCTCAGGCTGGGAGGTCCCTGGCTCAGCAACCCTCTCTGAGCAAATAATAAGGGGCAGTCGCAGGCAAGTAGAACATTCTGGATGGGGCGTGTGGACAAATGTCCCTCTGTTTATTCTGACTGGTTGTCAGTACTTCTGGACACTGGCTTCTCTAACCAACTGCAAGCTGGGGCTGGCGACCCAGTCAGGCAGTGAAGCAGATCTGCCACAAGGAAAGAGACTCTCCCTCTCTCCGTGGAACCTTCCATTCTTTCTGTAAGTACCCCTTCTGGTAAATATGTGCATTAATCAGGATTAAATCCAGCTGCAAAGTATGGATGCCCAGCCAGAGTGACTTCAAGGGGATACACTCTCTTGTGACGTCTGAGACTGGGGTTCATGCTGCTGTCCTTAGAGCATGGTGGATTGCCTTAGAATTGTCTCCCAGTTATAAAATCATGATTGTAGGCCTGGAAACCACATCAGAGATCCAGTATGGAATCAAGACATAAGAAAAAAAGAAGGAAGGAAGGAAGGAAGGAAGGAAGGAAGGAAGGAAGAAAGAAAGAAAGAAAGAAAGAAAGAAAGAAAGAAAGAAAGAAAGAAAGAAAGAAAGAGAAAAGGGCAAAGATAAGGTACAAAGAAAGATAGAAAAGGCCCAGCAACCCTTCCCAGTACACATATCCTGGAAACATTCATTACTCAGCAACTTTCATTGCTCAGGGCATCTTTAACCATCCAACTTCAGTGTGTATGTTCTTCAGCATGGTGGACATTAGGCAGCAATTAGTCATTAATACTGAGAAAAGCAAGCCTAGGACTGTGGGACCTGAAAATGGAACGTTTTCCTCCAATTGGGAGGATGCCTCTATCCCAGGAAACCCAGAGCCTTGGGTCTCAGAAGAAAGGCTTTAGATGGGTAAGACCAGAGTCCAGTGACAAGGACAGAAATGTGGCAGGCTCCCAGTAGTCTTTGTTGGCATGGATTTCAGATCAGTAGATTATGTACCACCCCCTCTCTGTTATAATCCTGGTTATCCTTGTACTGACCATCTAGCCACTGGAGGGTAAGCCCAGGTGCGTGCCATATGGCCCTTTCTTCAGGAGCAACTGATTCTTGAAAACCCATGTTTGGCCAAATTATTCTCTCAGATTTCCTTCAATAACTAGCTTAGGCTTGTCTGTGTTCTATATCCACCAGGTCATATGCAGTCCCTCTGAGTTTGCAGTCAGGTAAGACTTGCTTCTGCTTACATTCTAGCCTGGACTCAAGTCCCAGGACCATAACTCTACACTTATTTTATAAGTCTAATCCTTGACCTTGGGCCTTAAACTCTTTTGACAATGCCTGGATATGGATTCGCCTTCTAGAACTAATCACAGGCACTGATTCAGACATACTCAGTCGCTGAGACCAGATCTACCTATCTTTGGAACATGAATTTCTATATCTAATCTTCCATGCCAAAGCCTTGATTCCTAAAATTAATAAATGACTGTTTGGGGGTCATTGCGGAAGTCTGCCTACACATCCATTATCAATTTGGAATATTTCTAAATCTTCATCAGGAAACTAGCTATTAGTTTTGGACCCCCTGGGAAGGAGGTCTGTTCTGATGTGATAGGCATCTTGTTTGGTGCCTCCTCAGAAGAAAACTAGTTGAGCACCACTTAATATAGTCAAAAATCTGATAAGTGGGCAGATGTAAATACAAGTCTGGAAAGCGCCTGGAGGACCAGCAGTTCATATCATAACCTAACTTTACATTTCTATCAACGATAACAGAAATCATTTCCTTCTGAGTGCATCACGTGTGCATTATGGAGGGAAAACGCCCCTGGCACAGCTGAGATTTTCTGTATATACCTGATTTAAGCTCTCTATAAGAACCTAATACTTTAGATAAGCCTTTGAACTTGAAATATCCAAATTATGCTTTTATATCTTATTTCATTGTTCATTAAATATCTGGGGAGACCAAGATTTTCTTTCTGGCTGACAGAGTTGATAACATAGAATGGAGGATTAACTTGTCTAACAGAGGGATCTGGAAAATTCCAAGAAAAACTTGGGCAAGCAATCGTGCCGTTGTCTTCATATAAGATCCGTTATTAAGCACTTACTTAGACATGGTGCTTCTGTTGGTGATGCTTTGCGCAAGACTTTTCTCGCAGATTTTCCACCCCATCCTCAGCACAATCTTCAAAGGCAGCCCAGTCTTCTCATCTCCATCTCTGAGAATCTGAGAGGACATGGATCTTCACCCAAAACTGGAATGGGCAGAATGTGGGGCCTAAACCATGATGGGAGAAAGGAAAGTTGTATGTGGTATTTATTCAGCAGCTCCTGCCTTCCCTTTCTTCTTCTGGTCTTAGTGGAATAGGGAGACTTGGCAGAGCGCTAATGTGGCCAAGACTTCAAAGTGTCACCACATATGCTCTGCTGAGCTCATGGTGATCATGAGCTATACAGACGATGCAGGTCTGTGTCTGTCACTGACTACAATGATCAGATTTTCCTGGTTACTGCTTGGATCTATCTGACATGTCTCCAGTGTCATCTTTCTATTGTAGAAGGCAGACAATAAGGACTCAGAAATGTAGGGCCTTCTGATGATTCCTACCTCCCTCACTCAAAATGCTGTAATCTAGTTCATATCTGAATATGCAGAGTACCAATAGCTGGGAAGGCCTCTACCTCCTCTCTCCATTGGCGCTTCCTGACAGATGTGGCCGCTCAAAAGATGGGGAGTTCTGAGGCGAAGGCAATGCAGACAAACAGACTAAGAGCTCCTTGTGCCACCTGTTTGACGAGTGTCCGGTGAGCATGAGCGTGGATGTTCAAGCATCCCAGGGTTCCAACAATGGGCTCTGAGCATGGACTCTCATTAGCCCAGGGAGCAAGATCTAGAAGCTGACAAGGTGGGAATCCCTGGGGAGGGTTTAAGCACCACCTCATTCTGAGGCTCAGCTATAGCTTAGGGGATGCTGTCCAGTTCCACAGCCAATCCCTGAAACACAGTGTCCTACAGTGTAATAAAAGAGCCCAAGCCCAGAGAATCAGGGCTCTCAGAGAGAAGCATTGGCCAGCCAGAGCAGCTGCAGTCCATCGTTCCTATTCTTGATGCCTCTTGATGCTTGCTTTGGGCATTCGTCTTGGTGCCATTGAGTTGCATCTTTCCTGCCTAAATCCATCAAGCCATGGTTATTAGTTAGGGAACAAGAGGTCACATGAGGACCTAAACCAACTCAGTGCCCTTAGCAGATCTTCCTCTGTCACAGTACAAAAGAACACCCTCTGCCACACCCCTCCCTTTCAGGACATCATAGCTCTTTCCGACTAATGACCTGAATCATGTGTGTGGTTCTCTCTCTCTCTCTCTCTCTCTCTCTCTCTCTCTCTCTCTCTTCATTTCATTCACCACGTTATTATCTCGGATTACCATTCTGTCCATGCTCACAGACAAGACCACGTGATCGCAGCTCGGCCTCCGCTCCAGGTCTCGAGATCCCAGCTTCATGTTTTAAAATGAGTAGCATTGCAAAGTGAGCAACCAAACCCAGCAGCGAAAAGGTGCAACTATGAAGTAAAGCAAGTCTCAAAACAAAGGCAGATGGGACCGGTCCACTGGAAACTACAGTTCGGAGTCCCAGGCCCGAGGAGATGAACAATGGATACCCCAGTGATAATGGAGATAAGAAAGCTGACAGTTCAGTGCAAGAATTTCGGGCTCTCGGAGAGAAGCACTGGCCAGCCAGAGCAGCTGCAGCCCACAGTTCTTGGTGCTTTGGTACATGAGCTCCGACTGCCATTGGGCTGTGCTGTAGCCTTTAGCTTAATGAGATCACTGTTGCCTTTCTTTCTCTGTCCCTTAACTCAGTCACTCACACCCAGAGCATGCCTGGGCCTCTAGGCATCTGGGTCTCTGGAAATCTCTTGGCTAGAAAGAGATTTATATTTTACTGATATTAATACTTTAAAAGAGACAGAGTTATCAGGTTTCTTGCAAGTTCTAGACAATGTGCTAGGCACACCCATCATTAGAGTTTATAACTTAATACTTACAAATACCCTTTGACTTAAGTTCTGTACGTGTTTTGGTTTGGTTTGGTTTTTGGTGTTGTTTGTTTTTTTGTTTTTGTTTTTTGTTTTTTTCTTATGGGTGATGGAACTAAGGTTGAAATACTTTGCACCAGATCACTAAATGAATAAGTAGCCTGTCCAGTATTCAAAACACCTGACTTAATTAGGTCTATTCCTTAACTCTATTTCATGGCGGGTACAATCACGTCCAAGTTGATGCTATGGTGGTATCTCCCACCCATGTTTACCTACCTGTTGGTGTCTAACACAGACCAACAAAGCTCTTTGCCTTATGTAAACGAGCGATCCCAGTGGACTGGTGGAAGCTAAGGTAATTCTTTCCTCTCTTTCCCCAAACTCACGAAAACAGGCAGATCAAGTAATACTCCAACGCCATCCTTCAGCTTTCCAGGCTAAAACAGAATAAGGAGGCTGATGGGGGTTTTAGACACTGCATTTGCTTCCTGTATAGGAACATTTTGTATCTTTCCATCTTTCCATGGAAAACACTGCTAATGTACCACCCTAGAAATGGAGGATTGGTTTTTTTATCTTGATTTCCTAAACAAAGAATACACTTTTGTGTAATAGCATCATCCCTCTTAAAATTTTTGTTGTCACTGCTCATGGTTCTTAAAGGGAAGATGGTTTGCACTGAGAAAATGCAATTGCTGGCATTTGGGTTCAGGCCTGTCTCCTGATTGGCTTCTTCTCTTTCTGACTTTGCTGTTCTTAGTATCGGGGCTGGGCTTAGAGTGTAGATTCCTAAACACAGCCCAGAAAACTGTGACCCCAGGAAAATGAGTGCCAGGCCTGGGGAATCCACATCCCAGCCTCTGGGCTGATGCCAAGCAGAACAGCACCCAGAGAAGTGGCTCAAGGTGGGTCCTGGTTTTTTGCAACTCCAATCCCAAAGCCTGGGACGGTTCTCGGCACACACAACACTTGGGTGTTTAGAAATGAGAATTCAGGTTTGTAAACACAGGGGTTTTCTTGAACAAAGCTGTTTCTGCAGCTGCTGCTGTCAGGTTCTCGGCTGTCATCTCTGCCACCATCAGCTCTAATGTAACCATGCTCTTCTGGACTGAGTGTGGGCAAACAGCAGCCACATCTGCCACAACGCCTGCCTTCTACTGTTTGAAAGGTATGGATGGATTTACTTTTTTATATGTTTGGACAAAATGTAAATAAGAAGCATTCATGGTGAACAGAAATTATGTGATATTTTAATTTCAGTACCCATATCTGTTCCCTGGAATGTTGTGCGTCAGCGGCACCGGTGAGCAGTTGAGACAGTTGCACAGTATGCAAAGCCTAAAATATTTCCTTTAAAAGCATCCTGTCCCCTATTCTAGACCAGAGGATCTCTGGAGGACCATTATACTCTCCCTCTATTAAATAAAAAAACTGAAGTTGGGTTTTAGTGTCTAAGTCAGGGTAGCTATTATTGTGACATAACATCCCCAAAATAACCTGGGGGGGGGGAGGGTTTATTTGGCTTCTGCTTCCACGTCACTGTTCATCACCAAAGGAAATCAGGACAAGAACTCAAACAGGAACCTAGAGGCAGGAGCCAATGCAGAGGCCATGGAGGGATGCTGCTTACTGACTTGCTCCTCATGGCTTTCTCAGCCTGCTTTCTTACAGAACACACCAACCCAATAATGACACCACCCACAGTGGGCTGGGCTGTTGCACACCAATCACTAATTGAGAAAATGCCCTACAGACTTGCCTACAGTCTGATCTTATGGAGGCATTTTCTCAATGGAGGTTTTCTTCTCTCAGATGACTTTAGCTCTCTGCAAGTTAACATAAAACTATCCAGCAACCAGTTGTTGTTTTTCTTTGGGGGGGGGGGTGCTTTTCAAGTGCTGTACCTGGAGTTTGAGGACCACTAGCCTAGAATCTTCTGAGATAAAATCAGAAACCGATCTTTGTTAAATATTTACTAAGCACTGACTCTCAGCTTTTTTGATTAAGTTCAAGTGTAAACATTTAGTAAAAGCCAGCTATGTTCAGAGGTTGTGATCCTTTGTGACTACCAAGAGAACAGAAAGGACCGTGCTGAGAAGAGACTTCTCAGTGTCAGTTGTTTTCATTATAAGTACTTGCCTGGTTTTTAAAAAAAATATGGCATAATTCACAATCCCAAGCAAGGTAGGCCAGCATCCCTCCTGGGGCGGAAGGGGGAGGAGGACTGTAGGCTTTAAGGTAAAATGGGTCCTTAAATATTTGATTTTCTTTCCAGTCACTGGCCGCCTTTCTATTTGGTTTGGGGCTGAAATAAGACAGCTTGTAAGTAACTGGAGAGGGTGTTTACCCAGTGAATTAGTTCAGCTTTCATTGTGCAGAGGATTAGCGCCAAGCAGTGGATGAGGCTCGGTTTCAGGTTAGAGGGGTTCCCAGTTTGCTAGCTTCAGGCCAGGACTAATTATCATAGGATGGGGGCCATTAAAGGGCTTAACTACCAGCGCCCCCTTCCAGCACTGGATTAGCCCTTCGCCTGCAGCTCTGGGCCGATAACCATTCCCAGGTCTGTCTGCCCTGGGCAGAGATGAGAGCCAGAAAAGGCAGCTACTCAGAGCTCCCACTGTGCTGCACGCGGGCAATCGGGGAGGGTGGTGCTCCCACATATGCAGACTCAGCCCAGGCTGAGTGTCTGGTGTGGTGACAGCATCCCCAGAGCCCAGGAGGCTTGTGGGATATGGCTGACACCACTCCCCTCCTGGCCATGAGACAAGGTTGTGGGAAATAAACCCACCCACCCCCACTCCACCCCTACTTCGGATGAGACAAGTAAGTTGCTTCACTTTCCTCGATTTCCAAAATGAAATCAAAGCAAAGTATTGCCTAGTTAAATGGTTTAAAGTGTGGTACCCTGGCTCCATGGAAAACAGGCCGAGTGAAAGCTGAGAAGAGAGAGAAAAGGGACAAGCAGGTGCATCTGATGGAAGGACAGGGGTCCCACACATTTCCTTTCCTTCTCCTGAACTTTCCAATAGAAACACCACATTTATTGTTGGTGACATCACTGAAGGGGTGAACAAAACCAGGTTTGAAGAGTGCTTCCAAACACTGTATGGGCCCAGACTGACCTCTCCTACTCTGCCTTCCCTTGTGGCCCAGACTGATCTCTAACTCATCTTGCAGCTGAGCACAATCTTGAACTCTTCTTGATCCTCCTGCCTCTACCTCCCAAGTACTGGGGTGATAACCATGTACCGCCATGCCGGCCTCTCGGGTTTATTCTGATGAGAGAAACTCTTGTTTTCGAGGAATATGCAAATGGTGGTTATTGAAATAATATAGATAACTTGGGTTGACAGAATTATGAGCGATTTTTTTAAGTTTCCCATGTGTTTGTAAAAGTCTGTAACATAATGTATAAAATATTAAACTAAACACTGCAATACTTTGACCCTTGTTTCATCCCTTCACATAGGTAGAGAGGTCTCGTACTGCCCACGATCACTCTTCAGGTATGTGAAGCCATTGGCTACACAGGAGTGTCACACAGAAGGCCTTACAGAAAAAAAAAAACTGACTCAGGAGCGATTGAGATCTTCAGGGATACATTGATGCTTTATTTTTCCCTGGGGACAACTAGATTATGAGGGTTGTTAAATAAATATCAGTCAACTACTGCCACAGGGTCATAATCACTCCAATTATATTGGTTAGTTTTCTAAAATCAATTTCAGTAATTATTTGAACACATATTAAGAATCCTTTCAGTTGCCAATTTACTTTTTAAATGTTTGGAAATAATTAGGACATAGAAAGGATCTCACAATATGCAGAAATTCCAGATTTCCATTGTAGCAAACAGAAGCACAGCAGGGGGTTGAGTTTGTGGATTGAAAGACCTTGCCTACTCTGTGTTTGGCACTCCTATGGTCACACAGTACCAGCCCTCTCTGGCATGTTGCTAAGTGATTAGCCTTTGTGTTATGCTTTCTAGAACATGCCAATGTTGATTTTGGTTTATGAGTCCAGGAGCTAAGAGTAATTCAACTCAATTCATTAAACCTCAATTGAGTGCCCACCATGTGGTACCCACCATGCCAAAGGATGATAAGGCGAGGACTTGCCAAAAACTCACAGTGAGCAAGAGGCACAGCTCATCCTGGAAGGCTTGGGACAGTTTTATTACCGTGTCCCCATGACCTCACCAATCTGCTCATGTCTTACCACTAGGCTCAGTGAGGACTCCTCTTACAGCCCCTCAATACAACCCAAAAGGTCAATGAAATGAATGGTGTTTTTGGAAAGTTGCCAGGTCCTGAGGTTTGTTTTAATTCTGTGTGTATTATTAAACAAATAAATGAACAATGGAAACAAAAAAATAAGAATGTCCTCAAGTTATTACTTCAAAAGAAAAAACAAATTATAAAAATCAGGCAATGGTAAGAAAATCAGTCAGAGTGAACCAGTGTTGACTATTGAACATGATCAGATGTGTATCCCTTTAGGGAATATTTGTTGGAAAGATTCCACATAAAAAGAAAAATACTTGCTATTATAGAGGACCAAAAAGTTTAAAAAGAAATTAAAAGAATAGAAGGTAAACTTTAGACTCATGTGTGGAGGTTTGAATGAGAAAGGCCCTCACGGGTTTATGTATTTGAATGCTTGAACCCCAATTCGTGGAACTCTTTAGGGAGGATTGGAAGGTGTTGCCTTGTTGGAGGAGGTATGTCACTGAGGGCAGGCTTTGAGGTTTCAAAAGCCCACACCATTCCCAGTTCTATTTCTCTGTCTCCCTCTGCTCCATGCCTATGGATCAAGATATAATCTCTCAGCTACTACTTCAGTGCTAAGTCTACCTGCCTGCCTGCCGCCATAAATGACTCTAACCCTTTGGAGCTGTGAGCCCCAATAAATTCTTTTATAAGTTGCATTGGTCATGGCATCTCTTCACAAGAGATAAAGTAACTAAGACAATAAGGAACTTATAGCTTAGATAGAAAAGTACACAGAAATAACTGTAAATGAGTCTAGGCTATTATAACTACCAAACTACAAGCAAAGCGCTGTGGAAATATGACGTAACAGTATCTGAGAGGGTTTCTTAGAGATGGAGTGATTCCAATTGGGCCTGTTCAAAAGTGGTGGAATAAATAACTGTTCTCTTTAAGTTGTTCATGCCAGATGTCACAGTGACAAAAGCTACAGAGCACATGCATGTCACACACAGAGACACATGGAACAGGCCGAAAGAGCCACGGAGAAAAGTCGAAATGAAGAGTAGAACCATCATGTCTTGACGATCCCATGACAATTTGTAAAGCAATAATAGTATAACCTACATTTCAGAAAAAAAAAGAAAAAAAATTGCCTTGTATGTATGCATGGTATCCCTTTGTGTGGGTGTGTTCACATATGTGAAGACACACATGTGTAGGGTGTTTGTATGCATGTATGTGCACTCATGTGGAAGCCCAAGTTGGTATCAAGTGTCTTCCTGGACCAATTTTCATTTTATTTGTTGAAGGCTATCTCACCAAACTCAGAGCTAATGGATTCAAGTTAGTCTAGCGGGGGAGTTTGTTCCAGGATCCCCCGTGTCTGTCTCCTGAGTGCAAGGATTAGAGGCAGCCATGATGCCTGCCTACCTTTTGCATAGGTCTTGAAGATCTGGACCCTAGTCTTCACATTTGCACAACAAGTGATTTATCCCCTGAGCCCAGAGAAAAGAAATTTAAACCCATAATGGAAGGAACAGTGATGTTTGAAGAAAATAATAAATATTTGGGCAGATTTGCAAGAATTGATTAAATGAAATAATAAGAATTATACAAATAGTAACTGTATGAGAGAGAGAGGGGGAGAGAGAGAGAGGGAGGGACAGAGACAGAGACAGAGACAGAGACAGAGATTAAGACAGCAATAATGAAGCCAGGGAAGTTGCGTTGCTCAACCAGAGGTGTTGCTCGGTTATTGTTTGTGAACTCACTCACACACTTGCCAAAAACACAAGAACTAAAGGCAAATTTTCTAAAGTGCTATAAGGGAAAATGAGTTCAAAGAGCTTACTATAGAAAGTAGAAAAAAGTAAAGATAATTAAACAAATATAACAATTAGAATTAGGTTACAAAAATTAATGTATTTAAAATAATGGCTATAAATATATACTAATGTGATTCTGTATTTAAGGGAGAATGGCTGATACTCAAGAGCACACTTTGAAGACCAAATATCATGGATCAAAAGACACTTTAAAACAGTGACAGAAAATTTAAGACTATTGGTATGGAAATAGATGCTTCAAATCAAAGGCCAGGGAAATGAAAGGTGATATAATTTTACTAATGTAGAAAATAGACTTCATGGCACAGAGAGAGAGAGAGAGAGAGAGAGAGAGAGAGAGAGAGAGAATAAAATAGGTTAAAAAACCAATTCAGTAGAAAGATAAAATAACCCAGAACAGCCTTAAATCATGAAACAAATTAAGCTAATTCAAATCAGAGATTAAAATCCTCTACCGTGTACCTTGATTCTCAGTAATTAATGTATCAATTAGACAAAAGCACTGGAGACACTGAAGTGTTAGTAATATAAATAAAACCTTGATTTAACTGACATGCAGTTTTATATCCAACATCTCCAGAACATGTGACTGTTTCATGTACACATGGGACATTCATAAAGATTAGTTACACATGGGGCATGACATCAACCTCAGTGCATTGAAAATAGTATTATCTGGGAAACATGTGCTGACTGAAATATGACAAAAAGAACAAAATATGGAGAAGTCATAGTGGCTCGGGCCTGCCAGCCCTTGGGAGGTGACAGTGTGTGTCCAAGACCAGCTTCAGCTAAGTAGCAAGATCCAGGCCATTCTGAGCTTTATGAGGTCCCATACATTTAAACATCCCGTACATATAAAATTAATGAAGTAACAAATTGATGCAAAAAATACTGTAAAATCTCAAGTATCTTTCAATTTATACATAGACTTCAAATTTATTACTGGAAAAATAAATATATCATAATAAAGATATCTAGAGCTAATAAAGAAAGCAATAACAAAATTTTAAATAATTAACCAAATAATAAAAGTTTGCACATGAATTTAAATAATATAGCCATAAGATTATGAGAAGTTGCTATTAGAGTGATACTTGGGAAATTTACAGCTCAAATTTCATACAAGTTAAAATTAGTTAGAACTTTCTGGGCAGAGATGGTGGATTCGTGAAATGTACTTTAAAACCACTTGAAAATTGACCGACAAGGTTAACGTGGAAGAGAAAACACAAAGCGACAATGTGAGATTATAAACTGAAGGCCACATGAGCAAGGAACAGCAGAACGCTGATGAACAAGCCCCTCAGTACCAGAGGTATGAGGAAAGCTCAAGATGAGATAACATGCGCGCCCTGAAGCCAGGCTGATGGCAGAGGAAATGGAAATGCCAGCTGGGAAAAGGGCTGACTGGGGAGATGGCTCAGTGGTAAAGCACTTGCCATGCAAGCTGGAGGACCTGAGTTCAGATCCGCAGAGCCCACGAAGAACCAGCGACAGCTTGTGCCCATAACTCCCGGGACTCTTACAGTCTTACAGCAAGATTGCTATGGATCGGATCATAGGAAGGTCCTAGGCTAACACAGGAGCAAACAAGACAACTGTTCCAATTGAGGTGGAAGGGAGGACCTTCGCTTGATGCTGTCCTCTGACCTCCACACACTAGTACCCACCTCTGTGTGGGTGGAGGAGGGCGAACAGCCATCTAGACTGGGAGAGGTTCGAAGTATTTATTCTAGAAGATGCAATTAGTGTCTGATATGCCTGAAGGCACAGAGAGAAGTCTGAGATCACCGCTTTGGAGTGCAAATAAGAACTAACAGGCAACCAAGTAAAGAAGAAAACAAGAAATCAAAAAGGTCCAGACCCCCCAAAAAAAAGAAAGAAAGAAAGAAAGAAAGAAAGAAAGAAAGAAAGAAAGAGAAAAAGAAGCAGGAAAATGTGTGCTACAAAATAAATACTTGCTTTATCTGTCAAGGAAATTAGCTAATCCTATAATACCAACACTAAATTGAGATTTAACCAAATGAAAATGAGCTGTGTTTAGAGGTTTGAGTGTGGAGGATGGGTAAGGGTGTAAAAGACTAATGAATCCTCAATTTTCAGAGAAGAAAATGTCAGGTAATGTCTAGAGGTGAGAGAGTTGAAAGTAGCAATATAAGCCCATCCTCCAGGGGAATGGAGATTTAAGAAGGAGCACCTGGATAACCCTCCCTCCCTCCTTCCCTCCCTCCCTCCCTCCTTTCTTCCCTTCCTTCTTTTCTCCCTTCCTACTCATGATCCTCCTCATTCTTCTTTACAATGACTTCTGGAAAAATGATTATCTTATTATACATATTTTTCTTTGATACAAATGTAAAAGGAAAGCATGAGGTGAAGAGATGCCTCAGCGTTAAGAATCAACTGTTCTTGCAGAGGGCTGAGTTTGGTCCCAGCACTCACCTCTGGTGGCTCATAATCCAGCTCCAGGGGATGTGACACCTTCTTCTGGCCTCTGTGGGCATATGCACACAAACACACACACACACACACACACACACACACATACACACACACACACATACACACACACATACACCTAAATAAAACAAGAGATATCTTTTCAAAAGGCCATCCAGAGGCTGTCCCATCTGGGGATCCATCCCATATATGGCCACCAAACTCAGACACTATTATGGAAGACAAGAAGTGCTTGCTGACAGGAGCCTGATATAGCTGTCTCCTGAGAGGCTCTACAGTGCCTGACAAATACAGAGGTGGATCCTTGCAGCTTACCATTGGACTAAGCACAAGGTCCCCAATGAAGGAGTTTGAGAAAGGACTGAAGGAGCTGAAGGGGTTTGCAACCCCATAGGAAGAACAACAATATCAACCAAACAGACGCCCCCCCCCCCCGAGCTCCCAGGGACTAAACCACCAACCAAAGAGTACAATACACATGGAGTGACCCATGGCTCCAGCTGCATATGCAGCAGAGGATAGCCTTGTTGGGCATCAATGGGAGGAGAGGCCTTTTCATCCTGGGAAGGCTCAATGCCCCAGTGTAGGGGAATGCCAGGGCAGGTAAGTGGGAGTGGGTGGGTAGGTTGGTGAGTGGATTGGGAAACACTCTTATAGAAGCACAGGGAGGGAGGAGGATGGGAGATTTTGGGGTGGGGGGACCAGGAAAGGGGATAACACTTGAAATGTTAATAAAGAAAATATCCAATAAAAAATAACTTTAAAAATATTGAGCATTAAAAAAATTTCTAAGGGTATGATTAAATACATTTGAAAGTTTTATAAAGCCACTGTGTGTGTGTCTGTGCATGTGTGTGTGTGCGTGTGTGTGTGTGTGTGTGTGTGTGTGTGTGCTGTACACATACTTTATAAAGTTAGAGGCATTTATAATATATAAATGTCTAACTGTCCACACTCCACTCGTAGGTCATGAATAAAGCATACCGTATATATCCTTCTCATTTCTTTCCTAACAGTAAAGCTTAAATAGATGTCTATTAGCAAGCATTAATTACTGCAGTCTTGTTTGGTGGACACAAGGCATTCCGTTGAAGAGATTTGTCATCCTTTACTAGTCAGAGGTATAGTAACAGATGTATGTTTTCTGTTTTTAAATTTTTCCTTTTACACAACTATTTCACTTATTTACATAATGTGCACACGGGTCTGGAAATTAAACTCCTACACACAAAACTGCCAAGTGGGTCCCGCCAAACCTCCCTTAGAAGGATCTGCATTGACTTGTTTCCTCACTTGATAGCTGTGAAGATGTTTACTTTTCAGCCTTTTGGTACATTTAAACAGTTTATATGATCGATAAAGCAGGGTGACTTGCTTGTATTTTTTTTTTGACTTGCTTCTATTTTGATGCATGTTCTTATAGTTATATGTAAGGCTTCCCTGACTATCACTGGCTTCCTCTTATTATTTATTATTACTTTTATGATTTCATAGTTTGTCTAAAAATCTGATCCAAGCAATTTATTTAATGTAACAATAGAATAGTCATTGGGGTTTACTTTGTTCCAAATGGTCAGCCGGTTTCTGTACATCATTTGCTGACAGTTTTATCACTCTTAGGACGCCACATTTCAGAAATTAAATTCATATGTGTGCCAGGATCTGTCTCTGAACTGTCTTTCCCAGCGATATTTTATTCACCTACCAACACTAGTTTTAATTACAGTGAATTGTTGTATGTTCGCTATTTGGCAAAAAAATCTTTATGACTAATTTTTAAAATTTCAGACATTTCCAGATGTCCCTCTTTTACACTGTATTTATTTGTTGTGAGTTCCTGTCTTTGCATTTAATTCTAGAACGTTAATAATGATTTCTCTGAGCAACTTTCAAAAGCCTTGTCAGACAATTTCAATATCGGTGTCAGCTCATCATCGATGTTCTTTCCCATACATGTTGCATGTTTTGTTCTTCAGAAGCCATGTAGCTCTGGATTATATTCTGTGCATTTTGAATAGTATATTAGGAGACTCTCTGTGTCATTTAGAACCTATGGCACTTGTGGATACTTTTATTTCAGTCTGTAACAGTTACTTTTCCGTTGCTGGGATAAAAGAACTGTGGCCAAGGCAACTTAGAGAAGCCAAGGGTCCATCAAGGCAGGAGGAACATGGTGGCAAACTGCAGACTTAGTAGCAGCATCGGGTAGTTTGTATCATCAATTGCAAGTACAACAAAAACAGAGAGATGGGGGAGACAAGGAGGGATGGGGGAGACAAGGAGGGAGGGAGAGGGAGAGGGGGATAGAGGGAGAAGGAGTAAGAGAGAGTGCTCTAACAGAGTAGGGAGAGATTACAAACACGTAATGCCCCACCCACATCCCCATGAACCATGTCTTCTGGCACATTTTTTCCTCCCAAAGGTTCCATAACTCCCCCAGACAGAACCACCAGTTGAGGTCCAAGCATTCAAATATTCGAGTCTATGGGATACATCCTTATTAAAATCACCCTACAGTCTATTAATTTGGACTGTCTTAGGTTAGAGCTATCACATTCCTGTAGCTAGAATCAGTTTAGATGTGAATGGTGTCGTGGTGGCATCTACAGTGTTCTCACATTAACTTAATAGTTTTTGGTCTTTAATCTGAGAAGATGTCTGTTGTTTGGCTGTATTTAAGCCAATGGGACACCAACTAGGAGCAGATCTAGCTACGTTCAACTTAGGGGAAAACACAAAAGTTCATCAGAGGTATATGGTGTCAGCTTTCCAAGTTCCTCACTTCCCAGGACTATCCTGGCACTATTCATTTCCCTAGGCCCCCTTCTTAAGTCCTTTGACCAGAAAATGATCAATTCCCTGATTGAAACACCTTGGGTAGCTACTGAAATAGAGAAAGGGGGGAAAGACATGTAAGTATGTTTGACTCTCTCTTCTTGCAATAGCATCTTCCTTGAATGGAAAAAACATTCCAAATTTTGACCCTTGCAAGCTCCCATAACTATCCTAGTTGCTGCTGCCCCGACATCACCTAGGGGCTTGCATGCAATCAAATGGAAGCAGGAAAATGAGGGATTTGTGCAGTGTCTCTGAACATTAGGGAACAGGCTTTTCGTTTCTCAAGTGAGATTTAGAAGGATTTTTTCTGAAGCTCTAAGCTTGTATTCCCCAGTGCTCACTTTTGGGTTTCTGCCTGTATTAAAATAAGATGGAGAGAAAGCAACTGAGAGAAGCAAAACAACACACACACACACACACACACACACACACACACACACACACACACACACACAGGAGGAGGAGGAGGAGGAGGAGGAGGAGGAGGAGAGAGAGAGAGAGAGAGCGAGCGAGAGAGAGAGAGAGAGAGAGAGAGAGAGAGAGAGAGAGAGAGAGAGAAACTCAGCTCTCTAGTCTCCCTTTCAAAATCCTTAGGCTTTTATGTTTTTCAAGCCTAAGTTGTTACATAGTTGCAGACACCGAGAAGGAAAGGATGCACTGGGTTATGCCGTTTTTACCCAAACCCCAAACTCCCGTCACTTTTTTTTTATGTTTCATCTTTACCTCATATGTTCTTATTCATCTTTTCTCTCTAGCAACTAGTGGCATTTTTTGAAGTGCTATAAAACCTAGATGGAATAAAACATACAGAACTTAAGAAAATAATTCAATGTTTTGTTTGTCTTTGTTTGGCTAAGTGGCTCTGGCTGGTCTCAGACCCACAATCTTGCCTCGGCCACCCTGATGCTACAATTAGGCTTAAGTGCCACCATACTTGGCTTGTTTTGACTACATCTGTGTAATCACCAACCTACTCTACTCAGTGTTGCAGTCAGTCCAGCTGACTCACTGTTATCCACACAGAATTATCTCACCTGTTCCAAAATGTCCTGTATATACTATACCATTTTCTCCTTGGTATGATTTAATATTTATTTCTGATATTTATGTCTGATCTGTAGTTAATATCGTTCAAACAGATTTTGTTTCATATATTATTTTTTCTGTCAGTGTTCTATTTAGATCTTTTCAGAGTTTCCATATTTCTTCTGATAGCCTCCATTTCCCAATTATGTAATATCTTATATGTTCTTTGCCATTTTTTATTACTACTTCAGCATCCTGTTCACTCAAATATCTGTTTCTATTACCTACTGTTTTTCTTAAAAAAATATTTTCCCCCACTCCTTCTAACATTTACTTTCTGTTTATCTGTGTGTGTGGCTGGGGAGTGCCCAAAGACTTGAATTCCTGATAAATTCTCCAGTTACTGGACCAGGGATGACAGAGAAACGTGTCTTCAAGAGTCTAACTACAGAGCCATCTGCCACTTTTTCAGCAGACTTTGAGCAAATGTAGTGTGTGTTTCCTTGAATGCAAGGACTTGTCTAGCCAAGACCTTGAATGCACTTGCAGACTACCTACACAGCTCAGCTTACCAAGCCCCCCGGTCAGTTGTCAGTTCTCGTGTGTGGACAAGTCTCCTCGTTGAAGAAGCCTATAGACTGCCTGGCATCTTCAGTGTCGTGCACATGTTTTCCCTCATAGATGCCCACTACCCATTCTGGCAGCAATTTCCCAAAGCTTTGTCTCAGTTTGTTTCTCTTAACAACTTTCCTATTACTTGAAAGGTTTGTATGTTCTCTTGAAATTCTGAATTTCACTTTCAGCTAATTGCATAAAGGACAGGGAGATGGGGACGCTGTCATAGTATCAGGAGACAAAGCCATCAGTATTGTGCTTCCAACCACTTTAAGCCCCAATATATTTTATATTTAAATATACCAGTTATTTGTCTCTCATTGTACCAGTCAGTACATGCTAAGTATATATGCAGTAACACACATTCCTACAAATCTTAGTAGCATTCGACAGCAATTTTTTTTTCTCATTTACTTTGTGTATGTGTTGTAGCTTGGTGGAGCAGCTTAATGGAATAGGTATATTGTAAATACTGCTGCTCACCAAGCTAGGTGCACACCAGGATTCTTAGACCTTCTCACTTCTCACTCAGCAACGCAAATCCTGTAGACTTAGCTATAAGGAGAAGGAAATACAATTCCATCGTGTTGCTGTCAATAACATCCCTGATAACTATCACACACGGAGTTCCCTATGGTAGATCCTAAGTCATGGACTGGATATATCTAACAATCTGGCTTACTGTATGTACTGATTACTTTTTTTTTTTTTTAAATCAACTTGACATAAGTTAAGGTCACCTGGGAAGAGGAAAACGCCTCCAGCAGCTTGGCCTGTGGGCAAATCTGTGAGGACAGTTTTTGATTAATTATTGATGTAGGAAGGTCCAGCCCACTGTGAGTGATACCACCCCTGCAATGGTTGTCCTGGGTGATATAAGAAAGCAGGGTGGGCAAGCCATACGGAGCAAGCCAGTGAGCATTGCTCTTCCATGGTCTATGCTTCAGTTCCTGCTTCCATCCTTCCTTGAGCTTATGACTTCCCTTCAAGATGGATTATAAACTGCAACCTGAAATAAACCCTCTCCTGACCAGGTGGCTTTGGTCATGCCATTTTATCACAGAAATCATAATAATGATAACGATAACAACAACAATAACTAGGATAATGTCAGTATATATTCTGAGTTGCACTATCCCTTTACTGCAGGCTTTGGGGATCTCAGAAGGTTGCGCATGTTCCCATGGCATATGTTCTCCCTCCATCCCCAGGCCCACAGTTGTGGAATACATGACCACACCACGGGTCCACGGAGGGGAAAACACACATCCACACCTGTGTGTCTTGTTCCTTCTCAGGCCAACCCTGGTTTTACAACTGCATCAGAGCAGAGCTCCTGGGAAGCTGCAGGGCATCTTACTGCTCCCTGGCAGGATTAGAAGCCCCTCCCAGGCAGACATCCTGCTCTTGTGTCCAGTCCAGAAAGCACAAATTTACATCAAACTTGAAAAGTAGCCAAATTATAAAATCCTCAAAAAGGAGTTTCCAGGGTGATATGAGTAGAGTCTTGACCAGCCAGAAGACCAACAGCTCATCAAGAACTAATTTGTCTGTCATATATGTGGCCACCTCCATGTAGGCTTATATTTTTCAAAACCTATCTTAAGGGTTCTTAAACACTTTGACCTCCCTCATAGCCCACCAACAGGTAGGGGAGGAGGGTGGCTAACAGGACAAGGGGAACGTGGATCTGTTTAGAAGTAGTTCCTTGGGGGTGATTCCAATCTTCCTTTTCTGCAGTCCACTAGCCAAACATCAAACATGAACATCAGCAGCAGCTCGATCCAGAAGAAACTGTGAGGCTCCCTCGATTGGCAGGAGTTCCACGAAGCAGCGAGAAGCAGCTCAAACACCGCCAGAGGTTCTTTGGTGTGTTTCTATCTATGACGTTATGATAAGCAAAGATGAGAGAAGGAGCAAGGTGAGCCGAAACCAGAGCGTTATCCATCATCTGTGGGATTGTGCCTATCGTCTTTCCAAACTTCACATGTCCCCTCAAGTGTCTGCTCTGGCAAAACATCACACGCCCTTTCACCGGACGGCTTCCAGAAAAAAACACCACGTGTCTGTTCTCAGCACAAGCATTCTCTCATAAGACAGTTTCCAGAAAAGCATCCCATGACTCAATTGAGTCTCCCAGTGAAGCTGGACATTCTCACTTCACCTCTGGGATAGATTTTTTCCAGTCCAGAACATAGCCAGGAGTTGTTGCAGTCAGGTAAAGTCCGCCCAAGATCTAAAAACGATTTTTCTTCCAGTTTTACTTCCTATTCACATGTAACTTTGCTGCATGTGGGTTCTTATGTTTCAGATACTCACTAAACTTAAATGTGAGGCCTATAAATCTCATTTCATGTTCTGTACAAAGCCCCTAATTCAAATGCCAGCTTCCCCCTAAAATCGAGGCTAAGTCCACCGTGGAGGCTCTGGTTGACCATGAAAGGGATGGAAAGCGGAACAATAAAGCTGTCTACACGTCTCTTCACTTGGGTCATTTCAGGAGCAAAAATTAATCCTGACCTTGGGCGAGCATCACTGCTTCTGACACTGAAGGAATGAGTGCTTTGTCACACAGCCACGGCAGTGGCAGGAAGCTTAGCGAAAGAGCGAAAGGTAAGGGCTGCATTGGAGTATAGGCATTCTTCTCTTAAAAAAACAAAACAAAACAAAACAACAAGTCAGCTCCTGGCACTAATGGAATTTAAAGCTGCACGCAGATCTGCAGAGTCTTCTGGAAAATACGGGTCATGGGGGTTCTCAGCCATCCTGGGAGCCTTTCCTGCAGTTTTCTGAGGTGTCTGTGTCACACACATTGTGACATCTTGACTTCGGGGCTTGTTTAGAGGCAGAAGAGCCTGGTTGAGCACACTGAGCCTTTGCTTGTCACTATGAACTGGCTCAAAGTGACCAGTGTAGTCTACACAGAACAAATCTTCCATCCAGGTTTGCAATGACTGTGAAGTGACTCCAGGCTTCGTGCTATTTCCAAACTCACTGTTGAGACCAAAGACTTCCTCAACTTGTAATTTATTTTATTTTTAAATAGAAGAGCCAGAAAAGACTTTAGGTAGAATGCAAAAATTTTTCAGCTTTACAATTTGTGTGTGTGTGTGTGTGTGTGTGTGTGTGTGTGTGGCAAGAGGCTGTCATTATGTAGCCCTGACTGTCTTGGGACTCACTATGTAGACCAGGCTGGCCTCAAATGCACAGAAAAATGCCTGCCTCTGTCTCTGCCTTCCAAGTGCTGGGATCAAAGGCACACCACTACAGCTAGCCAGCTTTAGGATTTCAAAAGCCAATATAACAAAGCAGTCCTAAGCACAGGCTTTGAAACCAGGTTGTCTGGGTTCAAATTGCTATGTTCTGTACCTTTGAGAAATGTACTAAACTCTCTGTTTTTGATTTATGTAAAATGTGTGCAATAATCTTGTCTACTTTACAAGATTATTATGAGAACTAAGTGGGTTCATATGTAGAAAGCCCTTAAATGGTGCCCAATTGTGTTGAATACATCTAGCTATTAGTATCGCTATTATTTATACTTCCTAGGACATGACAGACTAATCATGTGGTAGTCTACTTGATTTCCATCACATCGTTTATCTTATTTAACCCTTAAATACTAAAAATGGCTATAGACACCCATAGCCAAACAGTAGATGGAGCTTGAGGACTCTTATGGAAGAATAGGAGGAAAGATTGCAACCCCTAAAGAGATAGGAATTCCATAGAAAGACCAACAGAGACAACTAACCTGGACCCTTGGGGCTCTCAAAGTCTGAACCATAACCAAAGGACTATAGTTTTAAGAATAAAGGTGAGCTGGTGAGATGGCTCAGTGGTTAAGAATGCCGACTGCTCTTCCCAAGGTCCGGAGTTCAAATCCCAGCAACCACATGGTGGCTCACAACCATCTGATGCCCTCTTCTGGAGTGTCTGAAAATAGCTACAGTGTACTTACATATAATAAATAAATAAATCTTTTAAAAAAATTAAAAAAAATAAAAATAAAGGTGAGAGCCAGGCGTGGAGGCACACTTGGGAGACAGAGGCAGGCCTGGTCTACAAAGTGAGGTCCAGGACATTTGTTGTTGTTGTTGTTGTTTTTCGAGACAGGTTTTCTCTGTGTAGCCCTGGCTGTCCTGAAACTCACTTTGTAGACCAGGCTGGCCTCAAACTCAGAAATCCACCTGCCTCTGCCTCCCGAGTGCTGGGATTAAAGGTGTGCACCACCACGCCCAGCTAAGAAACCCTGTCTCAAAAAAACCAAAAAAAAAAAAAAAGTAAAAGTGAGGGATATGCAGGCAAGTTAGCAAGGACCATGTGCTCTTAGCATTTACACCCAATGCAACAGAACCAATAGGAAAGGAGTTCCCCAAGTACCATCTTCCTCACTGGTTCGACTAAATTACATTAATTTTGGTCTTATTTTGTAACCCAAGCTAGCCTCAAACTAGCAACAATATGGCCGTAGCCTGAGTGCTGGGGTTACAGGTGTGAGCTACCACACCTGATTACCTAGGCCTCTCCACACATATGTAGCATATATGCAGCTTGGTCTTCATGTGGGTCCTGAACAACTGGAGCAGGGGCTATCCCAAAAGCTATTGCCTATATGTGGGATATATTCTTCCAACTGGGCTGCCTTGTCAGGCCTCAGTGGGAGAGGATGTTCCTAGCCTCATGGAAACTTGCTTTGACTAGGTGGAAGGATACCCAGGAAGGCCTCACCCACTCAGAGAAGGGGGAATGGGAGGAAGAATTATGGGAGGGGTAACTGGGAGGGGGGCAGTGAACAGCATGTAAAATATATGAGTTATAATAACAATAAAACATTAATATTGTTTGTGAGCTCATTTTTCTTGATTTTTTTCTCTCCCATTCATTGGTACATATTTATTAAAGACCTACTACGTGCCAGCCACTGTTCTGTGCTAGGAATACAGCAGTAAAGACACTAGCAGAGGAAAACTCTTCCTTCATGAAGCTTACAGGACAGGGACACAAGAGGCTGAAGATAAGAACACTACACAGCTCATTAGCGCACAGACAGTAAGTTTTGTGGATGTGTGTTAGGAAGGTATAGCAGAGGACGAAGGATGAGGAGTTATGGTCTCAAGAGGAGCGGTGAGTGACCCACCCCCATAAGCTGAGGTGTGTCTGGAGAGCCAGAGGAAGTGAGGAATGAGATTCAAACACAGCAGCAGTGCTGGGGCCCCACCAGACTGGATGCCTAAACTCAAGGTAGATATGGGATGGGGAATCTTTGAGAGAAGTCCTGGTGATAGAAGTGTGTGACCATGTACATGAGAGGGACAGAGAGTAAGCAGGGCCTGTGTGACCTTGCCATTGCCCTCTGTTCAGCATGGCCAGGGCACCGTTATGTCAGGGACTAGACTGACAGAGATTAGCATTGAAATATATTTTGCAGAAATATATGATTTCTGTTACAAAACCATGATTCCATTTCATTTGCTGTCCTTTTTATTTGCCATACTATTTCTACAGAGGAGTATCTCTAGAGCCTGCCCTTCCCCACAGCCTGGTTAGAGACAGATGTTTGCCAGCATGTCAGTGTCTTTTCAAATATTTCGTGAGTGTGGAGGTCAGCACTGGGTATGGCTTCTCTGATTTTCAGAACGGCCTTTGAGGATCCCTGATGCTGCTGCTTATATCAGCAGCTGTATGGATGCTGCAGGTTGTTGATACTATTAGGGATTCGGCTATCATTCCTGAAGTAATACACGATTAAAGTTACAAATAACTGAGTTTTGACATGGTGTGTACTTGAGATATTAGGACTACGTTTCCCTCATATCTTGTTATAATCTCTCCATTCCAACCTTCCACACTCCATACAGAGCTCGATTGGATCCGGAATCCTCTAGAATTGTTTAATGCACCCATACAATGTATATGCTGTTTGTCTGCTTTTCTTATAGAATGAAAGAGCATGTCCATTCAAATAACTTTTCTTGGCTGCTCTATTTCAAACAGGTGAGCTAACTGAAACCAATCTAGTTGTTTATCAATGAGTAGGCAAAATAGGGTATAGACATACAATGAATACTATTTAGCAATGGAGAATGAGTACCTAACCCACAGGAAAAAATTTCAAAGTAATTATTATGAGTGAGAGATAACATTAGAAAATACCACAGACTAAGAGAGAAGGGGAAATTTCACTATAGACTATATGAGTCCACTTGTATAAAATTCTATGTGTGCAAAATGAAAACTACATTTACAGCAAGCAGATCATCAGTCGACTGCGTAGTAGGAAGAAATACAAGAGGACATGAGGAAGACTTCAGGGTGGTGCATAGGGCCACTGCCTTGCTAGTGATAATGACTTCATAAGTATAAATATATATTTAAAATAAATAGCACAGTAAATATATGTGCTTTGTAATATAAGACTTCTGTCTTAGGGTTTCCTTTGCTGTGAACAGACCATGACCAAGGCAACTCTTATAAAGACAAACAATTAATTGGGACTCGCTTACGGGTTCAGAGTTCAGTCCATCACCATCAAGGTAGGAGCATGGCAGTGTACAGGCAGGCAAGGTGCAGGAGGAGCTGAGTTCTACATCTTGATCTTCAGGCAGCCAGGAGGAGCAGGAATGCCAAACTGGGTTGGGTTTAAGCATAGGAGGCCTCAAAGCCCACTCCCACAGTGACACAATTCCTCCAACAAGGCCACAAATCCTAATAGTGCCACTCCCTGGGCCAAGCCTATTCAAACCACCACAGGGGGTATACACTAAAAATTTGTTTTGTGTGTGCACACTCAGAATCTATTCCAACTAAAAATTTCAAAGAAGGTTTATCTAAGAAAGAGATATTGGGGCTGATACCTGAGCGCCATGAGGGAGACACAAAGCTATGAACAAGGGCGGAACTTTCACACATAAGAAATAGCTAGTACAAGCAAATGGGGAGAAGGCCATGGGTCTAGAGCAGTGGAAACCGGAGCTTTGTAAGAGGAAGCCGGCTCTACAGTGCTTGATGCTTTCTCTTCCAACGTCGTGCTGTGTTATGCAGTAGAACTGTTGTTTTGGATGTTTTAAGTATTTGTTAATTGCTATATTTACTTGTCATGTGACCCATACCATGAACACACTGTATTTGTTCTCCTTGAAAGTCACCCTACACTTTTCATGCTCAAGTGAATATTACATGTGGGGTGTGTGTATGTGTGTGTGTATGTGTGTGTGTATGCGTGTGTGTGTGTGTGTGTATGTGTGTATGTGTGTGTATGTGTGTGTGTATGTGTGTGTGTATGTGTGTGTGTGTATGTGTATGTGTGGGGGGGTGGGGGGGAGGGTGGTAGCACAGGGCATTGAGTCACACTCCTGCCTCCCTGCTTTCTCTTGGATCACACCCGTGCTTCCTCCTATCCCAGCAGAGATCATCCCACCTTATGGGCTACACATGTTACCTACACTCTGAATTCTGGAGGTTTTGCTCTTGACTCTCTGACAGACAGAATATCACTTAAAAAGTAAAGTGGAGACTACTTGGTAAAGGTCTCCTTGGATAAACTGGTCCCTAGAAAAGACATCGCCCCTCTCTGGATGCACAGCGGGTGCCCCTGGATGCCAGATGTCAGCGACATGTCCTGTAGAGCTATGAGCTCAGACTCTGAGGCCAGATTGTCAGGGTTCAGCTCTCAGTTAAAACCCCAGGACTGGGGGCTTATTATTTAACCCATCTTGTCCTCTGTTTCCCTTTCTATAAAAATGGAGGATGTTAACAAAACCCTCTTTGTGGGTCATGTCAAAAACCCAAAGAAATAACTGTGAAGCACGTGGAACCGTGCCTGCTGCATTTTCCCAGAACACTTGGAGTTTAGGTCACAGTTACTTTAAGAATTTGTGATACCCCAGATACTGGTCCTAAAGATGTGAGGGTCTGTCCACAGTGATGTGCTCTGGGACCCAGGCTTTTGCCAGATGTCAGCATGAGCTACAACAGCACAGAACCAGCTCTGCACGCAGCCTGGTCATCTCTGAGTGGTATTGACTGGGCCCTCATGAGTTACCCATCTTTTTGTTTGACATTTGATTAAAATCATAGCAGAAATGAGCTGGAGGTTAGGGTTATGTCAGTCCTTACGTTCCTTCCACAGCATTATACTAGCACCCTGGGACCAGGCCATAGAAAGACAGTTTTTATAAGATTAGTAAATAACCTTCACAGAGATAAAGAATTGGTGCATAAGGGGTGGCACATTGTTAATTATTCTCCATTTCTACAGGGGACAGAGAAGAAGGTTACATGTTCTATAAGCAAGAAAGAAGTTGGCTAACGGGATCGCTTCCTGAGAAAGTACCATGGAATTCTGGAGTGTGTCACTGAGCATGGTGGATTTTCTTACTTGAAATAAAAAAGAGGAGCAAAGGGGGTTGTCTGTCTGGGATGATGGAGTCAGTCCTGCCTGATGGCAATGCACAAAGAAAGATGGGGGTTGTGCTTTGGAGAACGGCAGCCAACAAGTGAGTCCTGCTTTGTCCTAGAAGTCCTGGGTGCTGAGGCTGAAGAGGTGTGGCTGCAAAGACTTGGTTACTAGGGAGCTCAGTGGATGGAGCCAAATACTCTGGGCACTGCGCTACAGGGATGTTCAAGACCGGGAAAGACAGGTATCTGAGCAGTTTTCTCCTACCAGATACTTCATCGCTGAGACAAGCACAAGCCAGAGAGTCTGGAGGTGGGGGAGGAGGGGAGAGCGGCAGGCCCCTCTCCATCAACATCTTCAAATGAATGAGTGGAGTCTTCCTAGTTTCTGTAGGCAATATTAAAAGAAATGGCTCTGAGTTGACCCTTCCACTCACCTGTCCAAGTGACTGGCTGAAGGACTGGCCTTCAGCACTTGTAAGAATTTAGAAAGAAAACAACTTTAAAAAAAAAAAAGTCCACTATGAAGAATTTACTTGACTCCAAGAATTAAGAGGCCCAAAGAATCCTACTCTATTGATAGAGCACATAATAGAAAGATAAAGGACATCCCTGTCTAAATGACTGCATCTACTTATTTACTCTTCGGTAGCAGCTCCTGCTTCTTTAAGTTTGTGCTGTATTTATTCATCCCTGCTTGGGTTTTTGCAGCCATGTGCATGTGCACTCCTGTGAAGATCTCAAGACAGCTTTCGGAGTCCAGCCTCGAATGCAGGTAGCCAGGGTTGGTGGCAAATGCTTTTAGCCACAGAACCATCCTACTAAGCCAGCCCCAGATTCTGAAAGGAAGTGAGGTAGCACATAGCAGGACTAATTACAGAGTGCCACAAATAACAACGTGATCTACTACAGTTAGGTTCTATTACCACTGTTATGTGGCCTCACCACGTGAAGCCCATGGAATTCTTCCTCCTCCCGCTCCCCATATTCAGCTGCCACACCTTCAATCTTTGTATGAAGGAAGTATGACAAGCTGCCTAAATTCGCCATGGGACATAGAATTCCTTTTACCTCTGAAAAGCAAGGGGATGGAGATGTTCAGGGAACAACCCTCAGCAGCTCTGAAATACCTCCAGAAAAATCATCTCCAAAGAAGGAAAGACAAGGAAACGGACAGGAAGAAAGGAGGGCGGGACTCCGGGGACTCCAGCTGCCTATGTGCAGGTCTGATAACGCAAACTGTCTCCTTGGGTTGTCCTGTTTTGCTACTGGTATTTAGTGCTGGTTCGTTTTTAAAATTCTGTTCATAATGATTAGAAATACTTCATGCCAATGTCCCTTACACACATGGACTGTCATAAATGCCTTACTGAGGATGCTCCTAGAAAATGGAAGAAGAGCAGTCAAAATCCCAAATGTCCTTTCCGGGATTTGCACAGCAAAAGCAGCTTCTGTTCTTGGTACTCTGTAAGTCAAGCAATACCTAGTGGCAACTTTTCCATTGCTCTGGACAAACACAGGATTTATCATGCAGACCGACACACGCAGACAGATACAGACAGACAGACAGACAGACAGACAGACAGACAGACAGTGCTCTGAGAACAGTGCATCAGAGCTTGTCACTTTCTCTAAAATGAAATTTAGTGACCAGCATGGTTTTCCACTCCTCTGGGAAGTTGACCACAGCCTTTCCCTCAGTCTCTCAGTTCCACCTTACCTCTTCTCACATTTTTTCCTCTTGCCTCTTTTTCAATCATGCAATCAATTAAGAAGATCCCTTCTTTTTGGTTATTACAAGTACCTCCAGCTCCTCACCAAGTCCTGATTTCATTGCCTTAAAAACCGGTGGTTTGGGAAAAACATGGATATCAGAAATATTTCATCCCTTTGTGTGTGTGTGTGTGTGTGTGTGTGTGTCTGTCTGTCTGTATCTGTGTGTGTCTGCATTTGTGTGCCTATGTGTGTCTCTGAGTTCATGTGTTTGTGACTGTCTGTCTCTATGTGTGTTTGTCTGTTTCTGTGTCTGTCTGTCTGTCTGTCTCTGTGTGTGTGTCCATCTGTATCTTTGTCATATGTTCCCTCTTTTGTGTGTTTCTGTGTGTCTATGTTCATGTTTGTATCTCTCTCTCCCTCTGTGTCTGTCTGTCTGCCTGTCTGCCTGTCTCTGTATGTGTCCATATCTGTGTGTTTATGTGCCTGTGTCTGTGTGTGTGTGTGTGTGTGTGTGTGTGTGTGTGTCTGTCTGTCTGTCTGTCTCTGTATGTGTCCATATCTGTGTGTTTATGTGCCTGTGTCTCTGTGTGTGTGTGTGTCTGTCTGTCTGTCTGTGTGTTTGAGTGTCAGTGTGCCTGTCTCTGAGTTCAAGTGTTCATGTTTCTCTCTCTCTCTCTCTCTCTCTGTCTCTCTCTCTCTCTCTCTCTCTGTGTGTGTGTGTGTAGCACGTGCGTGTGTAGGAGTAGATGTGAGGAATGGAAGTATAGTGCCAGCCCAGGCAGTGGCCTGTGGTTTCCTATCTCAGTCACAGATGGGTGTCGCAGGCTGTTTTGTTCTCTGTCCAGCTGCTGCTTGCAGTAACATGTGGAACCAATGTCTCCTTTGGACGGTGATGAGGTGGCAGGAATGAGTCTGGAGCATCATTGCATTTGGACTCTCAGCTGGTTTTATTTCCTATTGAACCTTTAATGGAAACGCACACACAGCAAGTCAAGGCCTGTCTGTCCCTTTTCCCTTTTTTCTTCTTCTTTTTTTTTCTTCTTTTTTTATTTTTTTTATTTCTTCCAGGAGTGCTGATGATAAGGAAAGCGATGTCTAAATCTTCTTAATGGTGTTTATGCAAGCAGTTTCGCTTAGCTGTGGACTGCACAGCCCCTTCCCAGCTCCCCTCCCTTCCCATCGCCCTGCTAATATTGCTGCTCTGCTCCCTTCCCTGTTGGCTATTACTATGGACTACAGCAAATCTAAAACTAAATAATCCCCTTAGTGTCAAGTTTTCGGGGCTGAGCAAATAAATCTAAGGAAATGCATTATCTAGGCGGCGGAGGCTGTTGTGAGGGGGGAAAGATGAAAGCTATTTTATTTTAAGGCAGAGAATAAACTGTCGAACACTTGGGGCTCAATTGTAATTTTAAGTATTGTCCTTTTATCTTACTTAACTATAGTACATGTTCTTCTCTGATGTCAATTAAAAGTTCCCCGAAGCTTCTAAAGGCCAAAATTCATAGCAAATTCCTTCATAGTTTAGATATTGCTTTTGATTTAATATTTTTAAATCTTTACAATAAGTTCTGTATTTACGTTGTTCCTGCCCCTCCCTCTGCCTCTTCAGTCTCGTCTTCCATCCTCCCCACTCATTCTCAAATTCATAATTCATAATGTTTTCTTTTCAAATTATTATTGCAGGAGTCCCTTTGGTGTGGCTTGTTGTGTGCATACATTTAGCGCTGAGTACTTGGGATTGTATAAACTGTCCAGAGGCTCATCCCTGGAGAGAACTGGTCCTTCCTCTCTTAGCAGCCATTGATTTTCTGTAACTCTTCATCTAGGACTGGGACCCAGTGAAATTTCCCCTGTTTGTGTTGGCATGTCAACTGGTATTGTCATTATGTAGGTCTTATTTAGGCAACCATATTGTTGAGACTTTGTGGGTGCAGCATATTCCAGTATCCTGCAGCATCCACCAGCATCCCCTCAGCATCCCCTCAGCATCCCCCAGTACCCCCAGCATCCTCCAGCATTCCCCAGCATCCCCCAACATCCCCAAGCATCCCCTCAGCATCTCCAACGTCCCCCAGCATCCCCTCAGCATTCCCCAGCATTACTCAGAATCCCCCAGCATCCCCCAGCATCCCCCAGCATCCTCCAGCATCCCCAATTTCCCCAGCTTCCCCAGCATCTCTGTCTTGTCCTAAAGGCATGGTCTGGCAGCAGGTGTTGTGTCTTTGCCTCTTACAATCCTTCTTCTGCACTTTCCCCAAAGCCCTGGATGTAGGGATTATGTTGCCAATGTACCAGTTAGGGCTGGAGACCACATCTTCAGTTTCCCCCTGCATTTTGGCCAGCTGTGGATCTCTGCAATAGTTTTTATCTGTTTCAAAAAGAAGCTTCTTTGATAAGAGTAAGAATTATGTTCATTGTTTATAAAGATAAGTATTTAGAATACAGTTAGAAATGGTACGGGTTTAGGGAAATGGCAGTAGTAGGGTCTTCTCTCAAGTTTATGTCCCCTTCAGCCACCGACAATTGGCTCAGTTTACAGTCCCAGACATGAATTCCCTCCTATTGAGTGGAGGGATGCTCAAAATGCCATAAGCTTAGAAAAAACAATACATATTTTATGAATATATATATATACCATATATGTGCATAATATAGTTCATATATGTGTATAATATGTATAATATACACACATACACACACACACACACACACACACACACACGTGCGCGTGCACACACACACACATATATGTATATATTGCATTTCCTTTAAGCCCAATTAGAAAGCTGTTGGTTACCCCACAAGATAAAAGTGCTACTATTACACTACTGGGGACACAGTGCCAGGTCAATCATTGCTGTGGTCCACAAGCTTTTCATCTGAGTAAGACTATTGATTCCTTTGCTCCCTTAGCAGCTTGTAACATATTGTGACCCTAGGAAAGCCAGTCCCCAGAGATGAGGATTCCAAGTCAGGCCTAGCTTGATTCCTCCAGCTCCTGTGCCTAAAGTGTGTGGATCTTCAAGTTCTAGGAGGCAATCAAGAGCAATAGCCCAAGTTGTTTTACCAGTCCCTTGGACTTCCCTGATCACTTACTGAAAGGGTGCTTTCCCATGACTGGCACTGGGAGTTTGGTTAAATAGTCTATGGCTTTTGAGAGGACCGTTATCATCCCACATGGCACAACTCCATATAAGCTTTAATATATATATTATATTATATATTATATTATTTAATATATATATTATATATACACATATATGTTTGTGTGTGCGTGTATGTACATATATTATACATATATATGAACTGTATTATGCACATATATGGTGTATGTATACATACAGTCATATAATATGTATGTATTTTTTAGTAAGCTTATGGAATAATACTTCCTTATGGCTTTTTTGAGCATCCTCAGTGTTGCTAATCTCATCTGCCTCCCTCTGTGTGTATTACCTTCCCTCCCCCTCCATAGGTATAGTCCTGGCCTCCCCCCCCCTTACCTTCGCAGAGTTCAGACTTTCTGTGAGAGCAGAAGTGCTGGGAACAAAATGACAGCTGCTTGGTTTCTTTCTTTCTTTCTTTCTTTCTTTCTTTCTTTCTTTCTTTCTTTCTTTCTTTTTTTGCACCTTCTTGTGCTTTGGGTGGGGAATGGGGCAAGAGCAAAGCCAGCAGCAGACAAAGAGATAGGAAACGCCATTCATCTGGGAGAAGTGCCCATCTCTTTGCTGGCTGCTAGGTAAAGGAACTTGCCACCCAGAGGAAGCAGTACCCACCCTGGTCACCCATATCCAGGTCAGTTGGGCCAAGGGCAACTGTCGGAGGGAGCTGAAGTGGCCTTGGCTCTCAGGCTGCTTCTGGTTCCTTCTTTCTTTTGGCTTTTACCAACTTGGCTTTGACCTAAACAGCTCCCCTCTAGAGATGCCCAGCTTAGAGCTTCACAATGCTAAACCAGGTAAGTTGTACCCAAAATGGAAGGAAGTACTCACTGAGTGACTCCTGTCATTCATACATATGTGTGTGTGTTCATATATTCTTTTATTAATTCATTCTTCAAAAAGTTTAATTGAAATTTACCTGGCTACAGACACTGGCCTGTGTTCAGCAGTTTTATTACAGTTGAAGGAGGCTTACGTGCAGCTCATCTTCAAGGGGAGACATCGACACAGAACGTGCTCAGCTGTGACAAAGGTTGTAAGACAGGCAAAGGTGATCGAGAGTGAGAGGAAAAGTCGTGGAGGTTAAAAACATCTTCTCGTTTATTCTTTCATTTGGCCTTTAATAAATGTTACTTCACTGTCTCATATAAGCCGGGCCTGTTCTTAAATTCCAAGAGTGCCTCAGAGAAGAGAATAGACAGATTCCATATCCTCATAAGTTCATATTCTTAAAGAAAACGTCAAGGAACAATGTAGGGGAAGTGTGTGCTATGAAAACACTTGAAATAAAAATGGAAAGCGTGGAGCAAGAAAGGAGTTCAAAGTTTTGCCAGAATGGCATTCAGAGTTCTGAGGCAAGAGAAGAGGAGAAATATGAAGACACCTGGGGTTAGACTGTTCTAGACATCTCAGATAAGGTCACCCACATTTACTCCTGGGAGCCTCCCTCATCCCAGGGCTCTGGGACTTCCTAGAGATCCTCCTCCACCCCCTACCTCCCACCCCCACCTCCTGTGCCCCACCCTCGCACCTGCTGGCCCTCTGGGCCTTTCTTCTGTCTTTCCCCACACCTGATCCTACACCATCCCCTCTCTGCTCTCTCTCTCCTCTCCCATCCAGTTCCCTTCTTCCCTCTGCCTCCCATGACAAGGTTGTTCCACCTTCTAACTGTGATTCAAGCATCCTTACTTGAACCTTCCTTCTTGTTTAACTTCTTTGGGCCTGTAGTTGGGTATATCACTGGTATTCTGCACTTTATGGCTAATATCCACCAGTGAGTCCACACCATGCATGTCCTTTAGGGGCTGGGTTACCTCATTCAGGATATTTTCTAATTCCATCCATTTGCCTACAAAATTCATGATGCCCTTGCTTTTAATAGCTGAATAGTATTCCATTGTGTATTTGAGCCACATTTTTCTATATCCATTCTTTGGTTGAGTGACATCTGGGTTGTTTCTAGTTTCTAGCTATGATGAGTAAAGCTACTATGAACATAGTGATCACCTCTCCTTGTGGTACAACTGGAGTGGAGGCTCTCTCTAAAGCTGTAGCCTGACTGTGTTATCCTTTCCCCAGCAGGACTGCATTGTTTGGCCTCTTTGGGAGAGGATGGGCCTAATCTGGCAGAGACTTGGTACACCAGGGTTGGGGTGGGGGAGCTACCCAAGGGGGGGCTCCCTCTCAGAGGAGAAGGGGAGGGTGATGGGGAAGGACTCCAAGGGGGAGACCAGGAAGGGGAACAATGTTTGGGATATAAATAAATAAATAAATAAATAAAAGTTCCAATAGAAGAGAACAGCCAAACAAAAGCTACGAGGTTGAACTAGGGCCCTGCACTCACAATTAAGAAGGACTGTGGAAGGACTGATGACTAATTCTGCCCCCAATTTACAGACAGAGGTGCTTAGAGATGAGCTTACAGTAGGGAAGGGACATTGTGACACGCATGAGCCCACAGGTGTGGAGGAGCAGTTAATTCTATCAATTGCTCCGGAGCCAGTCCTCCTTGCTGGGATGTCCTGCCTCTAAAAACAGCCTTGTGTAGAGTGTTCCCCAGCTCCTAACGTTGACAGAGGTACAAAGTTATGAACCTTTAATGCAAACCGTACTTTCCCTTTGAATTTTGACCTTCTTGGGCTCGTCATGTCCCTTGGTGACGCTCCCTCTGCCCAGTGGACAGTGATTGAAAGCTGATGTCCCCAGTCAACTGCTCTCAGGAAGTATCTGGAACTCTACAGGATACTGCACTTTCAGGGTACAGGGTTCAGTAAGTACATGCTGGGCTTAAAATACATTTTCAGTCTATAACAGGTTTGCTGACTTGCCGTTTCCTCACAAGCTGAGAGACATCACTTTCAGACAGCATGCAGAGAGGGCACCGTGCTGGACTGTGTAGCATCTGTACGAGCAGGAACATCCAGCAGCAATGCACAAGACTCTACCACGGAGGCCTTCCACCTAGTGGTACATCACGTGGGAGCACTGGAGAGATCAGTAGGTCCTTCCTTGGCTGATCTCTATAGAAGCATGATTTAGTTCTCATATTTATGGGACAATTCTAAGGAGGGAATAAAGACTTGGGACAGGGACATTGCTCTTCCTGTTTCCATGGATATGGTGGTACACATGTAACTAACTGGGAGTTTTGTAAAGATGAGCTCTTTATTCTGCCCTAAGAAAATGAAGTGGGTCAATCAGATCGTCGGCACACAAAGCTTACAACTCCACGTGGTTTCAACCACAATATAACTCTGCCCTTGTAGCACAAACACAACCATTGGAAAATTCACAAAAATGTGTTGCGTTGATGTTTATTTGTGGATTCTTAGAATGTAAGTTTAACATAAAGATTTAAATGCCATCAACTATGAATTTTCCCAACCACACTAGACATTTGTATTTATATTTTACTTAGCATGGTATTGAGCTATCTATTCCTCATTTGTGGAACAAAAAGGTGGACAGTTACTGGACTGGTTAATTCAGAAGCACAAGTATTCAGTTTGTAAGTTGGTTAGCCTGCCTGTCCCAATTGGAGCCATGATCATGGGGTCACAGGTCAGGAAATCCACAATGGTTTGAAGCATCCAGTCCTTGTCAGTGTCTATTGAGTCGGAAGCACCTGGAAGATTCACTCAAGCAGTAGCTGCTTCCGCTTCCCAAATTCCAGAGTCAGTTAGAGGGGTCTTGAGAACTTGGGGGTTTTGTTTGCTTTTCTGTTGCTCATAGGCAAGATTCATCATAGCAAAAGGATAGAAGGCAAAATCAACAAAAGGAAAAAAATATTTTTAAAAAGCATAAAGCGAAGTCTGCAAAGAATGAAGCAAAATGCCCAGGCATCTCTTCTCTGCAACATCACTGTCAGACATTTAATTCTCCCACCAGTGCATTGTAACAACTGTGAATGAGCTGTTTGCTACCAGGGATGTCTTCTCTTTTCAACCTCACAAACCGTGAGCTAAATGAAAGCCAGGATCTTCAGAATGAGCCTACACATGCCCCTTACCTCATTGCCCATGAAGTTAGCAGCTGGTCTTGCTCTTGTACTCAGGGTTAAGGAAAGATAAAAATCCATACTCGTGAGCAGTTTTATCAGCCTTTCTTTAAAGCATTGGCTGGTACTTGATTTAAACATGGAAGCACCAGATTTTCTTATTCTCTAGAAGTTTTTCGGCGATCACATAGACATAGTTAATTATTTGATTTCTTCGATTAATTAATAATAAGTCTGGTCCATGAACATTGAGTTCTAGAATGAGAGAGGATTCAGATGTAATAAAAAAAAATACTATCTCATTCTGTTATTTCTTTAAAAGGTTCCAAGTCCTCCACTAACATTTTTATTAATACTTGCCTATCCTGCCTCAGTTGAAATATATTGGGCCAGATAATTTTCTCAAGGCCAGACAATGAAGCGAGGGCCATGAGGTTTTACAATGTCTACCCAAGAAATATTCTACGGCGAATAAACTGCGCGTGGGCATCGTTACTCAAAGAATCTGGAGATCACTTCTCTAAGAAATAGCCATCCCATAAATTAAGAATCAATATGGACTCAACTCCCCAGAAACAGTATAAAATCCTGAAGAGAGTGACCCTCCTAAATTACCTGACTGTCCCTCCAGCCTCGCTCTCATGGCTTTCTGGAGTTTGAAGACAAACATTAGCCATTATTTCTAGTAAACAGGACTGGGGATAGGAATTTTAAAATGTAAAAGGATACATTGTGATTCCTCCCTTAAACACAGAGAGACTGGCAGCAAAAAAAGAAAACAATGGCTTGTTAGGTTTTTTAAAATAGCCCTAGCTTAGACTACAGCAAAACAGTACAAATTAACCCCTGGGACCCAGAAAAGTAGAGTCACATTAAGGTTTTGGTCACTGGAATGATGTTTTGATTACTGAATTTTTGACTCTTTTATTAAAAAAAAAAAAAGAATCTTAAAGAGGTCATGGATTTGAAGCAGAGCAAGCAGGGGGTGAATGGGATGGTTTGGAGGGAGGAAGGGGAGGGGTGGAGTGATGTAGTTATAATCTTTAAAAATTAAAAACAACTATTTAAAAATGGATCAGATTAACGCTTTCAAAATTCATTCTAACTTAAAATACAATGCCAGAATGATCATCTTAGAGTGTCTAGTCCAGGCCTGCTGTTCCCCTCTGGATATCTAGACACCATTACCCACCAGCCTGGACCTGAAGGAATTGAGTTTAGCTGGGCAGGTGGGTTAGACAGGATCTGGGTCAGCATGAGTTTGAGAGAAAAAGCCTTCTCTGGAGATGGCTTTCATTGACCAGCTCTCTTTATTGGGGGTCAGCAAGGGCTATATAAACCTTGGGAAGTGAGTAGGGGTTTTCAGGGTGATTCAGTATCGTTGGCTGGTGCCCCAGTTCTGGGAATGCTTCATTTGCATGAAGAGGAATTCCAGGTTCTTGCTGAACATGCCCATATAAGGAGAGAGGAAGTTTGACCTATAATCTGGCCAACAGACTATGTGATTACCTCAAGGGTAGTGGAGGTGGGGGCTATGTGCACTGGGACAAGCAAGCTCAGAGTAGGAAGGGAGGAGTCCTACTCCTGCTTGTCTCAGATGAGATTTCCAGGGTTTGGATATGTCCAAACCTCAGTCTTCCTGCAGAGCAGCTCCCTCACTCATGAGGCTTTCCAGCCCCACATTAAAATTGTGAATTCTAGGTGTGTATCTAGAATCTGTGACTCCAGCACTTAGAAACGGATATAAGAGGATTGCTGCTACTCAAGGTTGCTCTGGCTACATAGTGAATTCAAGGCCAGCCTGGGATGAGAACTCAGTTAATAAAGTGCTTCTCAGGCAAGTCCAAGGACCTGGGTCAATCTCCAGAACCCACGTAAGGGAAGCTGACTGGCCAACCCAGAGCAGGGAAGGTGACCTCACTGCCAGTTAGCTTAGCTCACTTGGTGAGAGGCAGACACTACCTCAAAAAAGAGGTGCCCAAGCGCCTAGAGAATTGCACCCAGACTTGCACTCTGTAAGGGATAAGATGCACCCTCAGACAATTGGCATTTTTCACCTGGCTTCCAAGTGCCCGGCTGATCACTGAAATGGTGCTTGTTGTTTTTCTTTACAATAAAGTAACCAGGATAAGACAGGCCCCAGAGGAGAAATGTGGAGAATTCAGTACCAAAGAAGGACTCCTATGGCGTACAGAAACTTTCCTTTGAAGTCAAAAGTTATATCTGTTAAGGAGAACCTTTAGTAATACCCCAAATCGTTAAGTCTCTTTTTCTTTTTCCCAGCAAACGTTAGAATCTTTTCTCTTGAAGCCACAGCAAAAGCACCATAATTTGAAGTAAGGGTCAAAGGGCAGGGCGAGTTCCAGGTCTGACCTAACAGGTTAACAAGTTGAGCACCACCCGCATCCAAAACTTTCCCACTGCAGACATGACTAGTCAATCAAAGAACTCTTTCTTGCTACCCACAGAACACCCTCTCAGTCCTTTCAACAAGAGGATTTAGATGGGGCCTGTCTTGTTTGCTTATTTGGCATTGAATTCTTGTGACGTGTAATAATGTGTGTTTATGTGCAAGTGAGTGTGCACACATATGTGTAGACCGACCATAAGTTAATGTTGGGTACCTTCCTCAATCGCTCTCTACATAATCTACTGAGGCATGGTTTTCCCTTGAACTTGGCTTTTCTCAGCTTGCTCTGGGAACATTGTCATCTTCCATTTTCTAAGAACTGAGGTTTTCATCCATTCCATGCCAATCCAATGTTTACTTAGGTGCTAGGGATCTGAACCCCAGTCCTTCTGCCCAAGTGGCAAGCATTTTACCAGCTCTTAGAGAACCCCCATTCCAAGTTAATAGGTACATATGATGACTGGGCATTCAAAATATGGAGAGTTTTAGTTGAACTATGAAACACAGTGGGTTCTGAAGACTAATATAAAATAATGTAAAATGATTCATTAACAATTTTAAGTACTGACTGAATATCAGAATGATAATGATTCATATATTTTGGGTCACATAGGATATTTTAAAACCGATTTTGCCACAGTGTCTTTATATACCTCTTTTCAATGTGACATGAAGAAAATCCCTTCAAGGTGCTTTGTGATTGTGCAGGACAGCTCTGGTTTGGACAGCCACCAACAGGAAGGTGGTGTCGGCACAAACATGGAACTTCCAGTTACCAAGACAAGTTGAACAGCCCTGTCACATTTCTCAGATATGGGTGGAAATCAAGATCTTCTACCTTAATTTAAAATAAAATGATTTTGTGAGAATATTTGGTTGCAAACTACTTAAACTTATTTTTTTAAATGTAACTGAAAGATAACACAGAGGGAAAGAAACTAACTTTGTAGATTTGGGGATCAAGCCATAGATTTGATGGGCACTGGAAAGGCCATGAATGGGTAGGGAGGCATTTGGTGAAGATTTCATTCTTCATCAGCTATAAAGGTCAAGATAGCCAAGGGGCATCCTTAAACTCACACAGGGCTCTGTGAGTCCAGAGCCTGCTCTCACCATCACTTCCTTTGCCATCCCTGGAGTGCGTGGTTATCTTGATCTAGTCAAAAAATCTTATTGGTAGTTCTGTAACTACTGCACTTTCCCTGTGGCTCTTGTTCCGCCATCCTGAAGCTCTTTTATTCCCCTTACTCCTTCCAAGGGACCAGAAACTCACAGTGTTCATCTCTCCCCTACCTCTATTTTCTTCCTCCTCTGTAGTCATAATAAGAAAACAAAGTTCACATAAATATAACCCCTTGAGCTCAGAGGCAGAACACCAGGCATGCACCCAGCTCCTGTCTTTTGCATTGACCACTCAGCATGAAAGTGGTCAGGATATATCTCATGCCTCAGCTTTCCCCCTTCCATCTGGATAGTCCCACTGATAACCACTAAGGACCAGTCGTGGTGTTTCCAAGAGTTCAGTCGATAACAACTGTATCACAAAATGTCCTCTGGCATGAACTTCCTATTACAGAGTTGTGTTTCTATTACATGAAACTTTTCTATGGTCACATCTTAAAACAGTTTAGGACAAATCAGGGTCAGTTCAGGCTTTCTAATATTTTCTTTTTCCCAATATCATTCCATGAAGACCTGGAGACCTAAAGATGCCCAGGGTCGCAGGCTATTTCCCTCGTCTTGTTTCTTTTTAGACTAATTCTGGAGGAGGGTTCCCTTCTATGCCAAAGAAGACTCTATAGGTTTGGCAAGAGACACTTGTAACAGTATCAGCTGGGGCTCAGAAATAGAGTTAGGAGTAAGGGGCAACTTTCTTTTAAAGGAACAAAGCTGAGGTATTTTTTAAGATGCTGATTTAGTGGGTTATTGAAAATGCTGCCCACATAGCCTTTTAACCCTCAAAGATATCAGATAACTTTTTTCTTGCAGTGAGATGAAGTGGCTGTCATTATCTCCGAAGGTCTGTATCATATTGGAATCTGTCAGTGCAGGTCAGGGAGTCCGCGGGGCTCTGGGCCCGGCTCAGGGACTGAATTACATTTCCCGGGCACAATGGCTGCAGAATGGGTGGGTGCTTTGTCATTTAAACTGCATAAAGAGGCAGAAATTGATTTTTATTGTGGATCTTCATATCTAATAAAGCTCCAAGGGGCTCTTTTCTTCTCCGATTGAATAGCCATTGAATGCTTTCAATCTAGTTCTGTGTTTCATGCCTAAACTGAATAGCAGAAAGGCAGAAAAATAGATGAGGGAAAAGAGGCCAAGTCACTTTCCAGATTGAAAAGGATATGGCAGAGAAATAAATAAAAAAATAAAATAAAATAAGACTATTTGGAAACGCATTTAAGTGGAGAAGGGAACTTTCTTAATGCTCTGGGGGAAATTGCTTTCCAAAGGATGTGTGTGCATGTGCGTGTGTGTCTGCACACGTGCAAATCCACTTGTGGGTGCGTGTAGGCAATCGGAGTACTTTGTGTGCACATGTAAAAAAAAGTCTATTTATGTTCAACTGGGACAGAAATAAAGTACTAACCATAAATGTAACTCTTGAAGTCCACCCTGCCTGTCCTCACAGCCTTAACCCAAAGAAACAGCAAGATGGAGCTTGAGGGTAAAGGTTACAGAGTTGAGTAGAGGTCCTACAGGAAATGGACACATTGGTCTTGTCCCTTGTATGGAGGCTTTGAAGGATATCGAGTTCAGATTCTCTTCTGTTCATGAAGCCAGGAAACCTCTCAATTTAACAATCTACAAGAAAATTATTTTTTTGCTAGACACTGCTACCTTCTGAATGCTGACTTCCATAACCAAAATCAATGCCTCTGATGACCCACAATTACAGACTGTCTCTGAGTTTTCACCCCAGTCAGTCTCCTAAAAGCAGTCTGATTCTTCACAACTGTATATTTGTGCTGTCAGCTACCAACCTAAATAAACCTACATCCAAGAAAAAGGTAGACAATACCTCCTCTAGCCACTGACCTACACCAAGATCCTCTCTAGTCAAAGTGTCCACACTTACAATGTCTGCCTTTCCAGGATCTAGTCTACCTGCTCCTGGCATAGGCCAGGGATCTTCCTTCTCATTTCACAGGCCAGTGACCTTCATGGAATCTCTCCCTGTCATTAGCCTTGAGCATATAGATAGATGGTTATTTCTCCCAGCTACCTTAATGACTACTCTGAGATTAGAGACAAGACATAAACCCATCCAATCAGATACACGCATTTTTTTCACGACACAGGAGAAAATCATATGCTTTAATCTTGGACTGGAGTCTCGGAAGCTTACTGTTGCCATCAAGTTGACTGCATGAGAGAAAGCCTTTCCCCAAACTAGAGGCAGATACAGTAGAGAGGGGTAGTTGACTGAGAGCTGGAACAAGATCAAAACTCTTGCTAATCTCTGTGTCTGTTTTCATCACATTCAATTTAGTTTGCTTTGCCTTTTGTTCTTTGAAAGAAAAAAAAATAATACATGCATAGCCAATGACTATAAAACGGTTTTCTGAATTCTGTTTAGAAAGTCCTTTCACATATATAATCTTGTTTAATGTAATCATTTGAGTGTTTTAATGGAGCAGAATCTTTGTTCCTAAAATCACTCAACAAATCTCTAAATAAAGACCCCACGCTTCACAAATGGAAAAGCTGGAATGTTAAAAAGTTGTGACATCACAACTTGGAACACCAGCAATCAGTATTTCTAAAAACAAACTCTGCCTCTTGCCCCAGACTACCTCTTGCTCTTGTGGGCTCTATCTCAGATGGTCAGTCCTACCTGCTTGCTGAAGGGCCCAAAGGAGCTCAACAGCAAATGAGACTTCCTGCTTGGGTCATTGTCCTAGTTAGGGTTTACTGCTGTGAACAGACACCGTGACCAAGGCAAGTCTTAACAAGGACAACATTTCATTGGGACTGCCTTACAGGTTCAGAGGTTCAGTTACTTATCATCAAGGTAGAAACATGGCAGCATCCAGGCAGGCATGGTGCAGTAGAAGCTGAGAGTTCTACATTTTTCATCTGAAGGCTGCTAGAAGAATACTAGCTTCCAGGCAGCTAGAATGAGGGTCTGAAAACTCCCACCCGCAGTGACACACCTACTCCAACAGGGCTACGACTTCTAACAGTGCCACTCCCTCCACTAAGCATATACCAACCATCCCAGTCATCATCCATCTTCAAGGGGCCGGAAGCTCCCTGGGTTCTGCCTCTGTAAACACAGTTTTCTCCATTTCAAGGGAAGCTCAGAGCTGCTGCCCTCTCCACGCCCCTCCCATGCTCCATGTTCCTCGCAGCTGCCAGGGAAGGTTTCTGATGGTACCCGAGGTTGCTAGAATAACGCAAGCTTTTAAATCCTTTCATGACTCATCTGTCCCCTGCCTGTGTCCTGTCCTTCCTCATCACCTAGTATTACTCTTTTGGTCTCCTTTCTAGATTGCTTATAATTTTAAAGGGTCCTGAACTTCTTACTTATTCTCTGCAATTACATCAAAGGGATTTGTTTGCTTTACGCTCATGACGTCAGTAAATCAGTATCCCCAAAGTTTCATGGCATTGAGTTAATTATTAATTATTAATGAGTTACAATGTTCTGTATAAAGTTGATGACCAATATCCAACCTCATGAGTGAACTCCACTGTTATCCACATCCATTCACCAGGCTATGTCTGTATAAATCCACACAGGATGGGTTTGACTCAGGCTCTCTAGAGGAAGAGAACTAAGTGGATGGATAAACAACAACAACAACGAAAAAGTTATCAAAAGCACTTTTAAAATAATAGTGAGATATATATCACACTTAAACAGAAGAGAACCTTGTCCTCAGTCTTTGAGGTTGGGGTGTGTATAGTCAGAGTAGTCCCAAAATAGCTCTCACTGGGGTCATTGACTGGTAGTGACTCAGTCCACAAGCCTGGGTGTCTCAGTAGTTCAAGACTGTTGGTCAATACCAAAAAGTCCCCAGGGAGCCACTGGATTCTAATTCCACTATGAAACCTTAGAAATGATGGTTCTGCTGTCAGTGAATGGTTCAGTAGCAGTGGGACAAATCAACTGGCTGGCTAGAGGGCAGGCCAAATGAGCCAAAGGCTGAAAGAAACTTCCTTCTGAAATACCTCCTTCAAAATCCTCCTACCTGAAGGTGTAGCCCACAATGTAGGATGGGTCTTCTCATATCAACCAAAGCAATCAGGGCCATTTTTCAGGTGAGACTTCCTACTCAGGTGATTCTAATTTGTGGCAAATTGGCAATAACATTCTCCAGAATAGATTGCTACCCAGGTGACAGACAAGGAGAATGGAGCCTTCTCCGAGGAGTAGAGCTGCCCTGTCTCCTGAAACACCCTGTCTCAGATTCTAGATAACCAACCCAGATTCTAGAAAATGCCAGGTAAGGCATTTTCTGGAGCCACACTGTTTATAGAACCAGGCTCAGCAGTCTGCCCATAACTAGCCCCTTGCAATTTTCAAGTTGACCTGGTCTATGGCACTCTTCCTGAATAGGTTCTGCATGCAGAGTCCACGAGCAAGGATAGCTAATTCTCCTGGTCTTGCCCAGGAAATAATGCTCTATGCTGTTAGCATGTCCTTTCCTGCAGAGGTGTGTGTGTGTGTGTGTGAGTGTGTGTATGTGTGTATGTATGTGTGTGTGTGAGTGTGTGTGAGTGTGTGTGAGTGTGTGTGTGTGTGTGTGTGTGTGTGTGTGTGTGTGTGTGTGCATGCACACATGCCTGCATACATGTGTCTGAGCTCACACAGGATACTTCATCTCCACTCTCAGGTTTTCCTCCTGTGTGCACTGTCTGCTGACATGGTTCTAATTTAAGTGGCTTGCAGAGAAATTGAAAATATCAATATGCAAGGTAGACATTCTCTTCTGTTTTCTCACCCTGCTCACTTCCTTAAATTTTCTAGCACTTCTCCCATCTTAGTACTCTAATTTTTTCCTGAACTTTTTTTCCTTAAGGGTGCAGGGAATTTAAGACATACTTGACTCCATCTGTGTGGGTCTGTATTTGAAGCCACATAATGTAAGTAAGAGAAGTGGAAGATAATTGCAAACTGTTCTTGATTTTACTAGTGTTTTATTAACAGATCTGCCTTAATCCAGGATTAAAACCGAGTGAGATTAGAGGATTTCTCTCATCTGCAGCTCGGAGCGAGAGACATATGTAATAAATGTGCCTCCCTGCTTGACATAAAACCATCATCTTATTACATTCACGGCGGCACTAAGTGTAGGCAGCTTCCAACTCTCCTGCAGTGTACATGTTCAGTGACAAGCAGGAGAGACGGTCTAGGCCTTCCCGGCCCTGGCAGGATGAAGACCACACTCTCTTAGCTCTGCGTTGAACTGAACATTTATCCTGACATTACATCAAGGGCCATGTCATTCCAGGAAAACAAGCGCTGACCAGAATAGGAAGTGTCCTCAGCTATTGATTAGAGAAACACTAACAAGGAGAAAGGTCACAAGCCCAGCATTCAGCGGGGGCTCTTCAATGGCTTCCTTTCTTTAGCACCAAGGTCTCTGGATGCACTTGTGGGCTGGACCAACTGCCACCATGGAAAAAGTCCCTTTCATCTGAAAGACGATAGATTCGAGAGGGCCTCTCTTTGTGAGCAGCAGGAAGCAGCAACACATCCATAGGTAAAAAATTGACTTGCTACTGAAAATCACCCAGGAGAACCGGCATGCCAATCAGAAGTCACTAACGCAAGGCAGGCTGGGTGATCCTGCAGCCCAGAGGCTGTGCATACAGCCATTCTCCTGCCTCAAACTCAACTTGAACCTTCTTGGAACATGTTCTTCTGTGTCCATTCCCCCAGACAATCTACTTTGTCTCTTTTGATTCATTCTATTTCTATGTCCATTTATAGAGTAGCCATCTGCATGCTAAAGTCATCAGGATAAAAACATCTTCGTTTATTTATAAAAATTGCAGGGATGGGAAAGTAAATGAGCAATTGTTTCTGGTAACTTCAGATGACAATGACAAGAGAAGGCATCTCAACTGTGTATGGTCCACTGATCATTAAGCCTGAAACTCACCGTGTGCTAATTTTAAAAGAACGAAACCAGAATGTTGCAAAATCTTAGGATAGAATGCAGACAGACAGACAAACCTCACTGTGCTGACACATGGCACAGCTGTGCTGAACAAGGTGGGAGAAAAAGGAGATACTCTGAGAAGAAGGTCTGAACAACATCTTAAGACTAAAGACAAAAAGAATTCTGCATCTACTGTGTGCTATGGATGATAAACATATTTTTATAAATGTATAGATTAGCAATTCTGAAGCTGTGTATGTGAGAGAGAAGGAAGGAAGGAAGGAAGGAAGGAAGAAAGAAAGAAAGAAAGAAAGAAAGAAAGAAAGAAAGAAAGAAAAGAGGAAGGAAGAGAAAGAAAGAAACCATTGTCTTTCACTGCCAGAGAAAGGAATTATGAATAAGCAAAGGAAAAAGACTGTTAACAAATCCTGTAGTGTTAGATTGCAGTAAAGGATATAAATTGAATTCCTGATTTGGGGGAGAAAGAGAAGGGAGTGGGGTCTAGCTCTGTTCACCAAATAGCCCTAGAAGCAGCAATACCTGACCAGCAACAAGCTCGCCCACCGCTGAGAATTTGGTTTCCAAATATGAGTCTCGAAGACAATAAACTTTCTAAGGGAAGTAAGTGACATTTTAGCTGAGGGAAAGACATTGAAAAATGTGTGCAGAGTGTCTTATTAACTCAGAAAGTGAGAAAATAATCAAAAGAAAAATAAACTAACAAACAAAAAAATCCAAAGAATGGGGTCATGTCAAAGAACCATGGGACCAGTCAAAAAGAGCTTCCATGGTCAAAGCTGTAATGCCCTGAGTAACAACATTTACATTATTGCTACTAGATTATAATCTCCCAAATAAATTAATGTCCAAAAGTCTCTGTTAATACAAAGCACAGAATGGGTAAGTAAAACAAGAGACGGGCTTTCCTTTCAGAAGGATTCCTAGTAATACATGCAGAAGCATCCTTCTCTTCAAGCTAGAGCTCTATGCTGCTCTCCAGGACTCAGGCTGGATGTATCCAAAGAAGACAGACTGGAAAAAACAATGAGTTCATGGTAACTACCCCGGGGGTGGAGGTGGGGGAGATAACAGCTTCAACAATCCAGAGGTGAATATTGATATCCTGATATCCCTAAGAGGGAATGTCCTCCAAACCCTTTATTTAAAAAAAAATCAGGAAAACCAGGTAAACAAAACAAATCAGAAAACAAAAAAACCACCAAAGTCACGAAGCAGAGAAAGCTAAAGAAACACAGAGGATATGTAAACCAAACACATGGAAACTCTAGACTAGGTCTTGAAACCAGTGGGAGGCTGTGAGTGGAAAATGGTGGCCAGACATTTTTGTTTCTTCATTTTGACAGATTTACTATGGTTCTGTTATATGTAGCGATGACCAGAAGTAGTAGTAAGTTGGGATATATTGGAAATGCTGTACTGTCTTGGTACTGTAATGGTTGTGATGGATGTACTGACCTAAAACTATTCCAAAATGAAAATAAGGCAAAATTAGTTATCGCCTGAGATTCTTGGATACATTATTCTCATTTTTAAAGACGAAAAATGTGACTTACTCTAAAGAGAAAATGGAAATTAAAGAGCTGCTGCATTCACTTTGCAGTCTGTCTCAGAGGAGCAGGCTTACACAATGGCTGTCTTTCTTCATCTCCCTTGTTTCACATTCACATATTATGTTTTGTTTCCATAATAATTCAGATTTTACCCAAGAAAATGTCAAGCTGAGCTTTGGGCAGATGTTAAAGAGATAGATAGATAGATAGATAGATAGATAGATAGATAGATAGATAGAAATATATATTTGTGTGGGGGTTGGGCAGTGTCTCTCCAGACAACCTTGAACTTCAGAGATTCAGAAATAGCAGAAATGAATCCTGGCTGAAGTCATTTTCGGTACCTGAATTCAGTCCCTCACTATGCCTGCCGGAGCCGAGAGAGTGACACCTGGATCGACTAGGAAAAGCAAACACACAGCCTGAGAAAAAAATCCATCACAGGAAACCTCAGCTCATACTCTGAGTTCATCTTGGAAGGCTGGTCTGGGAAGTAATTTGGATATCTACGTCTGTGCAGACTGCCCTGGTCTCATTTGAGCTGAACACACCAGCCACGGATGACAGATAGGCACACGGAAGGCTCAGCTACAACAGGTGGCTCCAGGTAGACAATCTGCTGTTTTGTGGTTGTCACTTGAGCAACTCCTGACAAACGCCACTGCCGATGAAGCCTGACACGGATACATGAGGTGCCTTCTGCCAATCCCAGTGCCAAAGTGTCAGGAGAAGTATGTCATCTGTGTCAGGGTAGCATTAAGCAAATTAATGGCCAGGAGCTTTTTGATAATGGTTTTTCTTTCTTTTCTTTCTTTTTTTTTCTCCAAAAGCAAAGAATTTATTTTTCCAATCATGGATATAGAGAGGCATGATGGTCAAATACAAAACGGGTCTCTGCTAACACACACAGCTTCAGCTGGCTTCTGCTCATCCTTCATGCCATATTCCCTATTCCTGAACTAGGGGGAGAGCTCCAGGGGACAATATCCATCTTCCCTCACAATCCATTGCTGTGTAGAGGGAGGCACACAGCTTGTGAAGACCTGCTGTGCCAGGGCTCGCCGCATGATGGCTGGAGAAGGAATGGCACCAGAGGGCAGAAAGGTGGCAATATTTACCCTTGTCTCTGCTCACTGGGGGAAAGGAGAAGTCGCAAGACTGACACAGTAGTTCTAAGGAGTTGTCCTGTTAAAACCCTTGTCCTTTATGGTTTCTTCTCAGGACAGCCAAAAGATCTTTCCAAATCATACATTAAATCATGCCTGCCCTGTATTTGAAGCTCTCCAATGGCTTTGAATACAGCCAGGTTGATATCACAATTCACAACCTACAAAGCTCCCGTGATCTGGCTCCTGCCCACCTGTCTCCTCCCTTCCTCCTTGCACACCATCTCCCTTGGCTTCTTGGCCATTCTAATATGTGGCATCCCTTCCTACCAGGATAGTTTGTACTTATTCCTTGCTCCTGAGATGGTCTTCCATTAGAATTTTCTGTGGTTCATTTTTTTCCTTAATTAGCTCCTGACCTCTTATCTTAGTGATAAAACAAAACAAAACATACTTTACCATCACCTCCACCACTTGCTGGCCTTCATTTTAACAGCCCCATGGGTTCCTGTGTACCTGACTAGGTAGTCTGAGGACTTTATATGATATCTGCAGTACGAGGAATGGTGCCTGATCATTCATCTCACAGGCATTCATGTCTATGTAGCTCCAAGTACAATTAGTTATGTGATTTGCTTTCATCAGTGAGCTTCCTCAGTGATGTGAACCATCTCGAGATGGGAACATTATTAGACCGTATGTGATTCACCATGTCCTTCCCACTGCTGTGATGGTCAGAAAGGCAGATGTCAAGCAGCTTGCACTGGACTTAGGCCACAGAGACATAATGTTTTGTTGTTTTAAACCTGGGTGCTTTGTCTATTAGGTGTCATAACAACTATTCTGTCTAACATAGGGTGTGGACGAATAAATGAAGGAATTATGATACCGTGTAGTCACATGAGCAATTCAAGCATGTGGCATGTTTCCCAGCCAGCCACAATCACAACTACTTCAGATTCACCCATAGCCAACAGTATGGAAAGACAGGAGCCAAGGTCCAGAGAGTGAGCCCCAAAGGGGGGGCTATACAGGAAAGTAATGTTACATGTCCAGCTTCACGCTCCACAGTCAGGGCCCACACAGTGCAAGCTTCCTTTCTGATAAGTTCTTGCTGGGAAATCAACTGAGGAAGATGGAATATAAAATGTTCTCACACATGAACACATGTGTAAGACATGGACAAATGAAAGACAAGCTCTCCCTGCTCTCCCCATGAATCAGTCCCCTTCATGAGGCTAAATGCAGAGAGCTGGGTGTCTTCTGGTCGTGGGCTACATCTTTGCTTCCTAGCTGTGATGGTTTATATATGCTTGACTCAGGGAGTGGCACTGGTAGGAGGTGTGGCCTTGTTGGAGTAGGTGTGTCATTGTGGTGTGGGCTTTAAGACCTTCTTTGTCCTAGCTTCCTGGAAGCCTGTCTTCTGTCTGCCTTCAGATGAAGATGTAGAGCTCTCAGCTCTGCCTGCACCATGCCAGCCTCGATGCTGCCATGCTTCACCTTGATGATAATGGACTAACAATCTGAACCTATAAGCCAGCCCCAATTAAATACTGTCCTTATAAGTGTTGTCATGGTCATGGTGTCTGTTCATAGCAGTAAAACCTTATCTAAGACACTAGCCTACCTAGTGTTGGGTGCAGGAGTCTCTTAACCTCTCAAACGTATGTTTTCACCTCTGTAAACTGTGAGTACTAATATTCCCTATCCCACAGAGCAGTGACAGTTATACAACAAAAAGCATTAATAGTTTTATTTCAATGTCTGGTGCTAAGTACATGCTCAATAAATGTTGGCAACTGATAGAAGTAGTTTTCTTAAATTCTAGAGCTCTCTCAGATAAGATTGGAAACCAATCCCAGGGAGAATTTGCCTGCCAGTGTAGCAAACATGGAAAAACAAGTGAAGACATGTGCTTCCAAAACAGCCAACGGCTAAAATAATTTGAATCCAAATGAGACCACAGATGGACAAAGGGAGAGTGAGCTAGAACTGAATCACAGCCACTAAGGAGCATTCACATTGGTCCTGTTCGTTATTTTCAAGGTTATCATATTTTTGCACAGACTTTTAATCTCAGAAAGTAAATGACCACTCTCAGAGGTTACAGGAATTCTTACCCTCCTCTCCCCAACCCTGCTTGTATTTCCTTTAGAAACGTTTCACTTTTTTTTTTTTTTTTTAGGAAAAAAAACACTGTAAAAGGCTAAGTTGAATTATATGATTCGTTGATATTAAAATGAAATTTTAAATTATCATGCAGTTCAGATGACACAGAGTGGGTGATAATAAATAAGGTTAAAAGAAGGATGGCAGATCTTTTTTCACGGTTTTTATTTTTTTCCCCTTTCTGTTGTTTATAAAAGCCTTCTCAGAAGATTAAAAATAATATTTCTTTCCCTATTGATTTTTTTCTTTTCCCATTTGGCAAACATTAATTTATTTCCTGTGTTTCTAATAGAGCTGACAGTAATACAGCTTGCTTGCTTGCTTGCTTTATTTATTTATTTATTTATTTATTTATTTATTTATTTATTTCATGCTCTGGACACTGTCATTGCTGATGACAGCCAACAGCAGAAGGACAATGGCCAGCCAGCTCCTGAGGGAACAGGATTCCTTGGGGCAACAGTCTAGAACCTAGTCTCCAGGCTTCTCCGAGTGTGTTTGGGGAGAGGCTTGTAGTTTCTGCCACCCAATATTCAACAGACTTTTTAGCCCACTCAACTAAGCTGTACAGAATGTACTAAAACCAGTGCAGGGCCCTACACATGTGATGTCCTCTATTTGGGCACTTCCTTTTCCTCCCTCCAATAAGTCTTAGCTCAAATCCTACCTGGTTTCTTTTTCCTAAGGTAACATCTCAGTCATATTGATTGCTAGTGTATTCACCATGGTTTTGGTATTCTAGACACCAGACTAATGTTCGAGAGGTGTTTCTCAACCTGTGAGTTGCAACTCCTTTGGGGGTCATCTAACAGAGGCACAAAGGCTCCTAGATACTGTTGTTCAGCACAGAAACACAAAAATTCAAGTTCTGCAGCATAGCAGGAGCAGATTTAACCAGGAACTTCCAGTGTCACCAAGCTGTTTGTCTCTTATAATCAGTGACAAGAAAATGGTTTTAAGTTATGTCAAGGTACTGCAAAAGTTGAAGAAGGACTCTTATCACTTCTCACCTCGATGTGTTTTTTATCTTTTCTTAGAGAAAACTGAGTAATTTTGCATAGTTCTAGACTTCAGGATATGTTCTCCCTCAATCAGAGTCCTGTGTAGTGAAAATTTTGACCTCCAAAGGTCCTTACTGGGCAGATGTGAGACTCATATATCTTGATTTTGACAGTGGTATTCTGTCCATGGAGCCCCCTAAGGAATCTGGGTATTAGAGAAGACATTTTGCATTTGCTGACCAAATGAGAATTTTTTTTAGTGTAAAGGTCCCTAGGGGGAGAAGTCAATAGGTGATCTGACCCAGGTGGATTCCCGAGATGTTGTCTGCTCTCCTGGTGTTATAAAGTGGTGAGAAAGGAAGGCCTGTGAAGGAACTACCTATAAGATGTCAGTTCAAGAGGATGGCCAATGCTCTAGGCTTGATGATCAAGTAGATACTCAAGTAGATGCAGGGGGTCTCTTTCCCTTCTGATACCCTCCAAGCTCATCTGATACATCTGTAGCTATAGAATTGGAAATTGAGAAGTTCAGATCACCTGGATATGTTTAAGTCACCAGGAATGATGCTGACATACTGCCTTCTCAGTAATCAATCTTTCTATTTCATTAAAGCTCATTCTAAGAATTCCCTTTGAAATGCAGGCTTGGTGTCTCATTGACAGTCTGACTTCTTAGAAGCCATGTGTATTTATCTAGAAAATAAAATATGAGTGGATACACTGTGTGATTTCATTGTGCAGTCATGCCAACAGTTGGACAGTCAGTTGCTGCTATAGAGTGGCATCTCTCAAGGCCCAAAGGTAACATCAGACCACAACAAAACCTAACAAAACCAGGAATTATGTTTTGATATCTGGGGAAATATAATTGGCAATAGGGTCTGAAGTTGTGGGAGTATGAAAGGAATCAATGTGACTGTAGATGATTAGAAAAGAAAAATAATCACAGGTGAGTGAAACGGAGTTACTGGTATAGATATAGACAGATTATGTAGAGTTCTGTCTGTGTCTATGTGGTAGGCTGGCTGCCTAAGAATTGTTTGATGAACTTGCCAAATGTAGAGACTGAAAATCTCTGTCTTCAGACAGGTCTACATTCAACAAGTCTAGATGACACAAGGGATTCTTACCTGCATCCTGGCCTCAGAACCATTGTCTCAAGGGATGTCATTGTCCACCTAGAATAACTAACGGAACTACAGACACAGAAATGCAAAAAGAATCAAATGCTACAAGCACAATTTGCAAATATATTCCATTTTAATAAAGTAAAGGGCCAAGAAGAGAGTTCTAAAAAGTGTACAAGGAAGAGGTTGTCCACATGTAAATTTTAGAAATCCAAGATCTTCTGTCTCTGAAGGACATTGGAGTGACAGAAACTCAGCAGAGTGTATTCATGCAAACATGAGTACCAGGGAATTCCACAGATAACATATTCCCTGTCTAGTAACTAGGCTAGCTCACTCAGAAATGATTCCTTCAACTCCAATGGAGGTTACATATCCAATTTCAACCTGTGTGGTGATTGACTATTGTATATTCTTTCTAAAACTACTTACTAAGCATTATGGTTCATTAAATGTACCAGGGTTAAGAAGTGAGTTAGACAGAAAAATATACAGTAAACAAATAAAATAAATAATGCATTACATAATATAGTGGGCTCTGGAGAAAATATAAAAATGAAAGAAAATAGGGTGTTTTATGAAGAAGTTGAACATTTTAGTGAAGGTATTAAGACTGGACCACATTGAAAAGTGGTATGTGAGCACAATGGCTACTTCTAAAACACAACTCCTGCAACTAAGGCTCAGAGAACATGGCAGACAAAAGGACAGGAAGATTGTAATAACTGGAAGACCAGGAAGTTGGCTGTGAGATCCTGTCTCCTAGAAATGACCCATAATATCTCAACAATATGGCTGTCAAAATAGTACTTGAACAAACACCAAAAGACAGGTTAAGATGGGATGAAGAAATCTCATGGGGCCCCACCTTTTAGAAAACACAATAGGAAACTAAGGGCTACTAAGAGGGGCAGAACTGCTCAGTCCCAGGGAGAGTTTCCAGACTGGTTATGTAATTCTAAGTGGTTATGCCTAAAATCATGTATGTACAAGCAATGCTGAACAGACTCATTAGGATGTGTGTGTGTGTGTGTGTGTGTGTGTGTGCGCATGTGTGTGTCCATATATCTGTGTTAATATAAATGCATTTACACATATATGTAATAATAACAATCAAAGAAAAAAGGTCATGATGTTAGAGGGAACAAGAAAGGAGGTACATGGAGTAAGGAAGGAGTAAGAGTGAGTAAGGGGAAGCGGGTAATGATGCACTATGTTTTAATTAAAAATAAATACATGTATTTTTTAAACTCAATAAACAAAATAACTACACAATGGAAACCATCATCAATAGTTTTAATCAATAAAGAGAAAGAATAGCGAATAGAGGACAAAGTCAAGGAAACATTGTTTTTGACCACAAATTTAAAAAAAAAATGTATAGAGCTGAAGACATAGCTCAGTAGCTAAGAGTACTGATTACTTCTCCAGAGGTCCTGAGTTCAATTCCCAAAAAGCACATGGTAGCTCATAACCATCTATAATGAGATCTGATGCCCTCTTCTGGTGTGTCTGAAGACATATATAAAATAAAATAAATAAGTGTTATTAATGAAAAGTATAATAAAGGAGTGTAATTAAAAAAATATTTGTGATGGGCGTCAGTCTATCTTGGGCATGAACTCAGTGGCCAGTCCCACATCCCCCAGAGGAGGCTACACTCTCAGGAGCTCTAGCACCCCTAGGATCTTAGGATCAGACATGAGGAGAACACAACTTATATTCCAACACCACTGGGAGTAACTGGGACCAGCAGGATCCAGGGATGCAGGAACCACCTGACCTGTGGTTTAGGTTCCTTCCAGTCTGGCCAGTCTACCTTGGGCGTGAACTCAGTGCCAAGTCCCACAGCCCCCAGAGAAAGCTCCACTCCCCGGAGCTCTAGAACACCCAGAATCTTAGGGTCCCAGGATCCCAGGAGCTTGGTCACAGCAGGATCTCAGGGTCTCAGAGGCAGCTTGACTCCCAGAAACTCTGACACACCCAGAATCTCAAGATCACAGGATTCTGAAATCACAGGATCACATAGACCATTGGACTCCGGGGAGCTCTGACTCAACCAGGATTACAGGAAAAACAGACTCCAGTCAGATATAGCAAGGGCAGGAAACACTAGAGATAATCAGATGGTGGGAGGCAAGCATAAGAACAGAAGCAACAGAAACCATCATCAGAACCCAATTCTCCCAACCATAGCATTTCCTGGATACACCATCACACTGGAAAAACAAGATTCAGATATAAAGTCACTTCTCATGATGAGGATGGAGGGCTTTAAGAAGGACATAAATAAGTCCCTTAAAGAAATACTGGAGAACACAGATAAACAGGTAGAAGCCCTGAAAGAGGAAACACAAAAATCCCTTAAAGAATTATAGGAAAACACAATCAAACAGGCAAAGGAAATGAACAAAACCATTCAAAATCTAAAGATGGAAATAGAAACAATAAAGAGATCACAAGGGGAGACATCGCTGGAGTTAGAAAATCTAGGAAAGAGATCAGGAGTCAGAGATGCAAGTATCATCAAGAGAATATAAGAGACAGAACAGAGAATCTCAGGGGTAGAAGATACCTTAGAAAACATTGACACAACATTCAAAGAAAATGCAAAATGCAAAAAGCTTCTAACCCAAAACATCCAGGAAATCCAGGACACAATGAGAAGATCAAACCTAAGGATAATAGGTATAGAAGAGAGCGAAGATTCCCAACATAAAGGACCAGTAAATATCTTTAACAAAATTATATAAACTTCCCTAACCTAAAGAAAGAGATGCCCATGAACATACAAGAAGCCTACAGAACTCCAAATAGACTGAACCAGAAAAGAAATTCCTCCCGTCACATTATAATCAAAACACCAAATGCATCAAATAAAGGAAGAATATTAAAAGCAGTAAGGGAAAAAGGTCAAGTAATATATAAAGGCCCACCTATCAGAATTACACCAGACTTCTCACCAGAGACTATGAAAGCCAGAAGATCCTGGGCAGATGTCATATAGATCCTAAGAGAACATAAATGCCAGCCCAGACTACTATACCCAGCAAAACTCTATATTACCATAGACGGAGAAATCAAGATATTCCATGACAAATTTATACAGTATCTTTCTGCAAATCTAGCCCTACAAAAGATAATACATGGAAAACACCAACACAAGGAGAAAAACTACACCCTAGAAAAAGTAAGAAAGTAATCTTACAACAAACTCAAAAGAAGATAGGCATACAAACATAATGCCACTTTTAACAACAAAAATAACAGGGAGTAACAATCAATTTTCCTTAATATCTCTTAACATCAATGGACTCAATTCCCTGATAAAAAGACATAGAGTAACAGACTGGCTATGTAAACAGGACCCAACATTTTGCTGCATACTTGAAACCCACCTCGGGGACAAAGACAGACACTACCTCAGAGTAAAAGGCTGGAAAACAAGTTTCCAAGCAAATGGTCCCAAGAACCAAGCTGGAATAGCCATTCTAATATCAGATAAAATCGACTTTCAACCAAAAGTTATAAAAAGGGATAAGGAAGGACGCTTCATACTGGTCAAAGTAAAAATCTACCAAGATGAACTCTCAATTCTGAACATCTATGCTCCAAATGCAAGGGTACCCACATTCATAAAAGAAACTTTACTAAAGCTCAAAGCACACATAGTACCCCACACAATAATAGTGGGAGACTTTAACCCACCACTCTCAGCAATGGACAGATCATGGAAACAGAAACTAAACAGACACACAGTGAAACTCACAGAAATTATGAACCAAATGGATCTAACAGATATTTATAGAACATTTCATCCTAAAGCAAAAGAATATACTTTTTTCTCAGCACCTCATGGTATCTTCTCCAAAAATGACCATATAATTGACCACAAAATAGGCCTCAACAGATACAAGATGATTGAAATAATCACATACATCCTATCAGATCACCACGGACTAAACAACATCTGTTGTTTTGTTGAAAACACACATACACATGGAAACCGATCAACACACTACTCAGTGATAACTTAGTCAAGGAAGAAATAAAGAAAGAAATTAAAGACTGATTAGAATTTAATGAAAATCTAATCATACCAAAACTCATGGGACACAATGAAAGCAGTGGTAAAAGGGAAACTCATAGCTCTAAGTCCCTGCACAAAGAAACTGGAGAGAGCTTACACTAGCAGCTTGACACCACACCTGAAAGCTCTAGAACAAAAAGAAGCAAATACACCCAATAGGAGTAGATGGCAGAAAATAATCAAGGTCCGGGCTAAAGTCAACCAAATAGAGACAAAGAGAACTATATAAAGACTCAACAACACCAGGAGCTGATTCTTTGAGAAAACCAACAAGATAGATAAACCCTTATCCAGATTATCCAGAGGGCACAGAGACAGTATCCAAATTAATAAAATCAGAAAAGAAAAGGGAGACATAACAATGGAAACCATGGAAATTCAAAAAAATCATCAGATCCTACTACAAAAGTTCATACTCACCTAAATTGGAAAATCTGAGTGAAAAGGACAATTTTCTAGACACATACAAGGTACCAAAGTTAAAACAGGATCAGATAAACCATCTAAACAGTCCCATGACCCCTAAAGAAAGAGAAACAGTTCCTAGTAGTCTCCCAACCAAACCAAACCAAACCAAACCAAACCAAAACAAAACAAAACAAAACAAAACAAAACAAAACACACCCAGGACCAGATGGGTTTAGTGGAGAATTCTATCAGACTTTTAAAGAAGACCTAATACCAATACTCTTCAAACTATTCCACAAAATAGAAACAGAAGCTACTCTACCCAATTCAGTCTAGGAAGCTACAATTACACTTATACTTAAACCACACAAAGACCCAACAAAGAAAGCGAACTTCAGACCAATCTCTCTTATGAACATTGATGCAAAAATACTCAATAAATCTCAGGGATGCAGAGATAGTTCAATCTATGGCAATCTATCAACATAATCCACCTCATAAACAAACTCAAAGGAAAAAAAAAACCACATGATCATCTCATTAGATGCTGAAAAAGCATTTGACAAAATTCAGCATCCCTTTATCTTGTCTTGGCAAGATCAGGAATTCAAGGCCCATACCTAAACATAGTAAAAGCAATATACAGCAAACAAGGAGCCAACATCAAACTAAAAGGAGAGAAACTTGAAGCAATCCCACTAAAATCGGGGACTAGAAAAGGCTGCCCACTCTCTCCCTATCTATTCAACATAGTACTTGATGTTCTAGCCAGGTCATTTAGACAACAAAAGGAGGTCAAAGGGATACAGATTGGAAAGGAAGAAGTCAAAATATCACTATTTGCAGATGATATAATTGCATACTGAAGTGACCCCAAAAATTCCACCAGAGAACTCCTAAACCTGAAAAACAACTTCAGCAAAGTGGCTGGATATAAACCTAACTCAAACAAATCAGTAGCCTTCCTCTACTCAAAGGATAAACAGACTGAGAAAGAAATTAGGGAAATTACACCCTTCAAAATACCCACAACAACATTACATACCTTGGTGAAAGATCTGTATGACAAGAACTTCAAGTCTCTGAAGAAAGAAATTGAAAAAGATCTCAGAAGATGGAAAGATCTCCCATGCTCATGGATTAGCAGGATTAATATAGTAAAAATGGCCATCTTACCAAAAGCAATCTACAGATTCAATGCAATCACCATCAAAATTCCAATTCAATTCTTCATAGAGTTAGAAAGAGCAATTTGCAAATTCATTTGGGATAAAAGAAAAAAAAAACCCAGGATAACAAAAACTATTCTCAACAATAAAAGAACTTGTGGGGGACTTACCATCCCTGACCTCAAGCTGTAGTACAGAGCAATAGTGGAAAAAAAAACTGCATGATATTGGTATAGAGACACGTAGGAAGATCAATGGAATAAAATTGAAGACACAGTAATGAACTCCCATACATATGGTCACTTGATCTTTGACAAAGGAGCTAAAACCATCCAGTGGTAAAAAAAGACAGCATTTAAAACAAATGGTTCGGATTCAACTGGAAGTCAGCATGTAGTAAAATGCAAATTGACCCATTGTTATGTCCTTGTACAAAGCTCAAGTCCAAGTGGATCAAGGACCTCCACATAAAACCAGAGACGCTAAAACTTATAGAGGAGAAAGTGGGGAAGAGCCTCGAAGATAAGGGCACAGGGAGAAATTCCTGAACAGAACAGCAATGGCTTGTGCTGTAAGATCAAGAATCAACAAATGTGACTTCATAAAATTGCAAAGCTTCTGTAAGGCAAAGGACACTGTCAATAAGACAAAAAGGCAACCAACAGATTGGGAAAAGATCTTTACCAATTCTAAATTCAATATTTTAAAATACTACAATTCTAAAAGAAATAGATAAATTTCTAGACACTTATGACTTAGCAATATCTTGAGCCAACTCTAGCCAACAAATGAAAGATGCATACAATGAAAACTTAAAGTCCTAGAAGAAAGGATTTGAAGAAGATATCAGAAGATGGAAAATTTTCCCATGCTCATGGATTATTATAGTAAAAATGGCTATCCTACCAAAAGCAATCTATAGATTCAGTGCAATCCCTATCAGAATTGTAATATAATTATTTACAGATCTAGAAAGGTCAATTCTCAGCTTCATATGAAAACACAAATACCCTAGGATAGTTAAAACAATCTTGAACAATAAGAGAACTTCTGGATGTCCCACCATTCTCAATTTGTACTATAGAGCATTCTAACTTCCTTTTCTGGTTTTTATCAACAGGTTTCTGCTTTGTTATGACCATCATGATAGAGTGTTTATCTTGAGTTAGTTCTACAATTTCTTAGAATTTATATTTAAATTATAGGGATAGCTTTTTCAGGGTATAAAAGTCAAATTCAATATTATTTTCATTCTGAGTGTGAAGATTGCCCCATTGCCTTGCAATAATAGTATTACTGGTGGATATAAGATTTTCATTGATGAGGTAATTTTGTTTACCTTCAGAGTCTTTATCTTTGCTGTCCCAACATGCTCAAAATATACCCAGTTATTATGCTTAGACTTTAATTTCCTCTCACTAAAATTCATCTATCTTTACCTACAACAATTGTAAATTTCTTGTTTCTTTTTTATATTGAGAGGGCAGAATATTTCTGGCTTAAGAGGTTGAATTTCACAGGATTTTCTCCTTTTCAAGTTTTTGGAATATTTTTATATAGAATTGGTTTTGTATGTTTAGAATGCCGCAGAATACGTTTTAAGCTGCTTACATGTATACTAAAGTTTTTAAGTTTGAATAAAATTTAATTAACGTATATAGAGGGTAATTTATGGTTTCTATTACTTAATTTTGTTAATGGTATGTACAAAACTATATACATGTGAGGGGTACAATGTAATATCCCGATAGATAGGACATTGTAAAATGTTCAAATGAGAGCAAGCAGATCTAACTCCTTGAGAATTTCTTACTTAGTGTTAAAAATGTCCAAAATCCTTTATTGTAACTTCACTGAAGCATATCACACACTAATTAATCTGTGGGCATCTTATGTGGACTACAGCACCAGAGTTAATTCTTACGTTAGCCAGTTTTCTTGATTATACTTAGTCTGTATCTTTCAAGAAACTTACCCACCTCACCTAAATTATGGCCTTTAAACAATTTGAATTAATGAAGTAACTCACAATATTTCCTTATTATTCTATTTAATCACCTATAGAATCAGTTGTTATTCTTAACTTATTACTTTCACCTTTTCTTTCTGATGAATATGGGTATTTCCCAGCTTTATTGATGTTCTCAAAGAAGCTTTTTATTTAATTTACTTTTCTCTGAATTTGCTTTTCTATTTCGTGTATGTTCTCTCATGATCTTTGTGATTTTGTTTCTTCTACTTACCTTGGATTTAATTTACTAACATTAAAAAAATTACTGGTTTGACCCTTACTTACTAAAGGTATTTGGTGCTATTAATATTCCTCCAAGTACAGCTTTAGCAGCATTAAAAAACTATGATATATTATTACTTGAACTTGGTTCAAAATACTGCATGATTTTCTTTTTGATCTAACGTATGGTCTGTGGATAACTTAAAAACATGTACTTTAGAAACATGAAATTTATAGCTAATGGGTGGAATGTTCTATAAATTTCAATTAGTCTAGCTAACTGATAATGATCATATCATCTTTGTTAAAAAAATTCCATCAATGGTTATTGACTTAGTGTTTCCTTTGTGGTTTTATCAGTTTTTAGTTCATGGGTTTTAAAACTTGGTTATCAGGTGTGTGAGTATTTAAGACTTTTTGGTGAATTGACCACTTTCCTCTAGAGAATTTCTTTATCTCTGATGGTAATGGTTTGCCTGAGAGCTACTCTAACATTAACATAGCCACTCAACTTCCCTTCAACAAATGCCAGTGTTCTTTTAAATCTACCTTATTTGTGTCTATACTTAAAGCACCTTTTTTAAAGATATCATTTGATTTGTTGATTTAATGTAATTATCAATAGTGCTCTATTTTTCCTATCTAGCACTTTTATCTTTCATTTTTCTTTCTCTTTTATTAAGTAAAGATTCCGTATGGCCTCATTTCTTAAAATACTCACTTAACATTTTTATATTAATCATCTCAGGACTGTTGGCTTACACAGAAAATCCCCTGTGTTGAGGATGTTCCCAAGTGTTACAGGTTTGCAATATCACTGACCTTACCAACTAGATACCAATGGCATTTTCTATTCAGCACAGTCAAGATGTTGCCAGACATAGCCAAAAATTCTCTAGAGAAGAAGTTTAAAAAGTCACACTAGTTTGGTGTCAACTGGAGTTTAAACATATCCTTGGGTTATAACAGGCTCTTTTCACAGTGCTACAGTACACACTTAGTATAAGAACTGTTTTCTTGTCAAATTCTGTCTCTTTGTTTCCACACATCTTACCTTATGTGTGCTACACACCCCAAAGTTCATACTTTAAATAGTTGATCATCTTTTCTAAAGCACTAAGTAGTAAGAGAGGTGTGCTGTGTTTTCTCATAGACATGCTTTCTTAATTCCTTTGTGCAGATCTGGGCTTTTATCTGATGTACCTTTCTCTGCACTTGAAAGTCTTCAATGATTCTTATAATGCAAGTCTGCTATTTACAAATTCCTTGAGCTTTCAGATACCTAAAAGAATAATTTCCCTGTCTTTGAAAAGATTATTTGTGCCAGAAAAAAAATTAGGCGCAGAAGAAAGAGTGACAGACAGGCAATGTCCCTTCCTTCATAAGATGCATTTTAAAATTAGTGTAAAGATAACACATAAAGACTAAGGTAGTTAATGAAGAAGATCCAGTCAAGGATGATGTGGTAGAATTGACTGAGGTTCTACCATGTACAGAGCAGTCATAGAAGGCTGTGTTTGATAAGAAGTTAGGAATCTGGCCAGAGGAAGTAGACTGTAGGTAGCAGGTTCCATTAAATTGTTGTTTTAACAATTTCAACACTTAACCACTCTTTTATGTTTTATTTTGGCATTTGTAATTTCCTGTTTTGCATGTTGCATGTTGCTGTGCATGCATGTATGTGAGTATAGATGGATGAAAGCTTATATTAATGTATGTGTGTGTGTATAAATGTGGGTTGATATTAGGGAATCTTCCTCCATTGCTCTCAACTTCATTAATTTATTAACAGCCTTTTACTAATCCTGAAGCTCACCAATTCTGGGTAGTCTAGATACCAAGCTTTCCCCAGTGGTCTGATCTCTGCCTCCATCATGCCTGCCTGGATTTGATGTGGGCAATGTGAAGCCAAACTCAAGTCCCAGTGCCTGTGTGGCAAGTGCTTTTTATCCACTGAGTCATTTCTCCAGTCCTGCCATTTGTAATTATTTATTTTTAATTTTATTTTTTGAAGCTTTACCAATGTTATTTCCTTCATCATGATTGCTAAGGTCTCCTGTTCTCTCTCACTAATGCTTCCCTTTAGGAGGAGGTTATACCTAGAGGATCAGTAAGATTGACAGACACACTGCACTTTAAACACTTCCCTTTCTTGATGCAAGTTTTCCAGGATCCTATGTGTTCTCTCCGAGGTCTTGTGGCATCTTCTTGTGCCTGGGAGCTGGCTGTCTATTCTCATTATCCGCTATAGAAAGAGAACTGCCACATTTTAGAAAATCTCTCTCATGAGCTATAGCCTACATGAATGGCTTTTTTCTTACAAATTCAATAAAAGTATTTTAAGACCATTTTTATTTGTGGCTTTTACATGAAGTGCTATTCATCAATTCTGAAAAGGCAGATATTGAGTGGGCAGGCAGTTAGAACAATAATTACCATTTTAATAAGTCAACATTTAGCTGGGTATTGATTTCCTAGGCCAGGAGCATGCCCATGAAGAGCAGGTATATGGACCATTATGAAGACTTCTTCAAGATTTGAGAACTGAAGTAGCAAAGTCAGGTTTTTAAGTCCCAAAATTGGCACGTGAGTTACATTGCTGTTTCCTTTCTGGCAACTGTTTCTGGCTCTAATGTTTTCAAATGTTATGACAAAATTTAGTTAGTTAGTTAGTTAGTTAGTTAGTTAGTCAGTCACCTTTGAAGATAATTCTTAAATGGCACATTCTGCAAAACAGAGACCTTTAAAAAATGTCATGTATGTATATAATGCATCTTGATCATATCCACTGTTCCCTGCCTCCCTCAGCTCTATCCAGAAACCCCACCCCAACCTCACATCCCACCCTGTATCCCTCTCAACTTCTTGTTTTCCTTCATAAATTATTTGCTTATTCAAATCCAATGAGTAAAATCAGTGTACTACCCATATATGGATGTGGGGTTACCCACTGGGACAAAAATAAGATCCTGCTTTGAAATCAGTCTTAAATGGGGTGTTCTGGGTTTCAATCACTTAAATAATGAAGTTTATTTCCCACACTTAAGCTTCTGTTCCCTCACCTCAGAGTCCACAGAATTGGACTCTCTTCTAGGCATTTATTTAAAGTTTTGTCTGTTACCACGATTTTAATTAGATATTTAGACATCCTTGAATTTCTGAGTTTCTGGTCTTTGAGTTTGCTCTTTAATAGCCTTCCCCAACCCTGTTTCTCTTTCTGTGTAATTTCCATGTAGTTTGCAGTCTTCTTATTTTGCAACATCATTGTTCTTATCAACCATTGTCTATTCTTTGCTACTAGTAACTTAGTCAAGGTTCATCCAGGAGCTGCCCTGCCTCTCAGTTAGCTCCTTCCACTGGTTGATACAGAATGGCTTGACTAAACCAGGGTCACTGCATTTGTCTAAAACTGTTTTCATTGTTTCTCATGCCTACAGTGTGAGTTATTTCTTTTTTCTTTTCTATCAGACAGCACTATTGTTTCTCTATTACAGTAGTCAGGAAGAAGAATTTGGCCTCTTTTCAACCCAGAATTTTCTAAGAAGTCCTCATTATCTTTGAACCTCTTGTACCAGTTAAAACTCTTATTCTTAACTCCCGCCTCCTGAAGTTTCCACATGCCAAACGTCTCACTTGCAAGCTTAGCTTTGCAGAAATGCTTATGTGGCTTCTTTGTTCTAAACAAACCATTCATTGTTATGCCGGCATAAATACTGTAGTTGCTTCTGATAAGAGCTACAAGGTCACATCATGTATGTAAATCTAATGTTTTTGAAGTTTTGTAAAGTATTGCTCCTGTTAAACTAAACCTGGGAAAGAGTTTTGTGCTTGCTTCTGTGGACATTATTTATAAATACATTTGTTTCAGAGATTTACACAAAAATAATTTTTTGTGATTTGGGGTGCATCCCATAAAGAAGTGACACACTTGCCCCTCTGTTGGATATTTAGTGTGTAAAGTGGGTGTCGATGGGTTATTGTTGCTGTGCTCCTCTCCTTCCTCCTCTCCCTCCTCCTCTCCCTCCTCCTCTCCTTCCTCCTCTTCTTCCTCCTCTTCTTTCAGGTAATTGCCCAGTTACACCTCCTCCCTCTTGAAAACTGTCCTTCCCTTCCATGACATAAGACTCTTGTGACTTCAATCATAACACTCAACCTCCCTACCTAGAGATGGATGGACAAGTGTCTCGGGACCAGAGGCAGGTGAGCATGGCCTGATAATCACTCCTGTGGTTCTGTGGACCACCAGTTCTAAGAATGCTCACTTTGGTGACTCTGGCTCTACCCTCATGACATCCTTGGGGTGTATTCACTGTCAGTAATAGAAAACCTAACTAATAATGGCTTTATCTTAGAAACATTCCTCATGTACTGATTTATAAGAGCAGAATAGATGTAGTGACTGTTATATGTTTGTGTCCTTCAAAAAGATATAATCAAGCTGGATTGGATAGCACACACCTTTAATCCCAGCACTAAAGAGACAAAGTCAAGCTGATTTCTGTGAGTTTGAAGCCTGCCAGGTCTATATACCAGGTGAGGTCCAGGCCAGTCAAAGATACATGGTGAGACCCTACTTCAAATTAAAAAAATAACATATCCTTTGCACTTAGCCCTCAGTACCATTGTATGTGACCTTATTTAGAAATATTGTCTTTACAGACATAAGTTATGATGAGGCCTTTAGAAGAGATACTGAATTGATATCTAAGAAAAGGAAAATGCCATGTGCTGACAGAGATCATAGGAAGCCAGATGACAGAGGCAGAGGACATAATGGCTGCAGCTACAAGAGAGGACATAATGGCTGCTGCAGCTACAAGCTGAGGAGCACAAAGAAAGTTGCTGAAAGTTCGGAAGAGGCCAGGAAGTGTTCATTCTCTTCCACAGATTCTCCCTTTCAAAGAGAACACGGTCCTGCTGAATTTTGAGTTTGTGGACTTCTGGCTCCTGGAAATACAATGGAATAAATACATTTTCTCTTGTTACAGTAAACTAATAGAATGTATTAAATTCAAGGAAGCCACCATGAATCTGGACACCATGAATTCCAGGAACAACAAAAGAAAGCCTGTTTGTGTAAATACATGGAAACAAACTGAATAATGAAGGCAGAGGACATAAGACCTCTAAATGTCTGTCATATTCCACTAGCTACAAATCCAGAAACAGAGACATGAGACAAATAATGAACTATGTAAAACCTGCTATGACCATTCCTGTTATTGTTCAAAACAATCCCACAATCCACCATTTAGTAACGGTAAATCCAGCCCTATGCTTGATGCGTTCAATATATTATCTAGTTATTCAACAGATCTGAACAAATCCCATCACCTGACACTCCACATTTCTAACAAAGTGGAAACAAATGATTCTGGCCAATCCATTCCGTGACTGTTTTGGTTAGAATAGCATGTCTCTGCCCCACCTGGGGATCCATCCTATATACAGTCACCAAACCCAGACACTATTGTGGATGCCAACAAGTGCTTGCTGACAGGAGCCTGATATAGCTGTCTCCTGAGAGGCTCTACCAGTGCCTGACAAATACAGAGGTGGATGATGCTCTCAGCCAACCATTAGACTGAATACAGGATCCCCAATGGAAGAGTTAGAGATAGTACCCAAGGAGCTGAAGGGGTTTGCAGCCCCATAGGAGGAATAATATGAACTAACCAGTACTCCCAGAGCTCCCAGGAACTAAACCACCAACAAAAGAGTACACATGGAGGGACCCATGGCTCCTGTCACATATGCAGCAGAGGATGGCCTTGTCTGTCATCAATGTGAGGAGAGGCCCTTGGTCTTGTGAAGGCTCAATGCCCCAGTATAGGGGAATGCCAGGACAGGGAATCAGGAATGGGTGGGTTGGTGAGAAGGGGGAGTTGGGAGGGGTTTTCTGAGGGGAAATCAGGAAAAGGGATAACATTTGAAATGTAAATAAAGAAAATATCTAATTAAAAAAGAAAAAAGAACAGTGTGTCTCATGACCTCCATCTGTTTTGGTCTTCTTGAATCCTATTTCATGTAACTGACCCATTTTGCTCTTGTATATGCATCAAAATGCAACACTAAACTTGTTGTCAGGCCCATGGCTTACTTTTGGTGTCTTTATGACTCACACCATGAGTTCACAGTCTGTACTGATGATGCCGATAACCATCTCCACCGAAAATTCCTTTTGTCACAGCTTGAGAACTGAGTCTCTACCACTTGCAGGTCAAGTGGTATTTATGAGGGTCCTAACTTTCTATTTACATTAATAATAGAATTAGCACATAGTCCTTGGTAATTATACTGTCCAGTAGTATCATGTGTATGTAAAAACATACTTTGAAATGGAATATGTGCCAAGGATACTTATACATAAGGATTGAGGAATGCTCATCCAACTGTTACAGACACAGTTGTATAAGAAATGTTCTCCAGAAAAATCCCCACACAGAATTCCTGTTTAAATATAATTAAGAAACACTGTATGATACCAGCTCTTTAAAGTGCTGCTCTCAGGAAACCAATCTAATAGTAGTTTCAACTCTGCATTTTCCATGCTTCCTTGCCTCTCTCTCTCTCTCTCTCTCTCTCTCTCTCTCTCTCTCATGTGCTCTCCCTCCTTCTCTTTTCCCCTCCTCCCCTCCCTCCCTCACAATTATCCATTAATGTCCTTTAAGACAGTGTCTGTAGGACAACAGTTAGGAAGTCTTCAGTTACACTGCATTATGAAAGTGCCCTAGAGATGCTCACATGAAAATAAAGAGTGGAATAGCTGTGGACAATGGCAGGGAGGCTCTGTGCCCATGTGGTGCCATCTACAGCACAAGGCTGAGTCCTGGATGGTGACATGCATGTGGGATTACAGTATTTTGTTACAAGATATTTTTTAGAAACCCCTGCAATGTGGTGGACTCTTTTGATTTTGTGTTCCTAAACTGCAACAGTTTTTGAAAATACCTTCTCAGAAAATGAACTCCTGGACTAGGCACCTTAAATTGGCTGCGGGTGTCTCACAGCCACGTTGGCCACAAACACAAATACTTCTTCCTTTTCATAGTAAGCATGTGCATTGGTGAGAAATGCTCACCCCCGCACTTTGTCAAGTACAGTGTTTGGCACCAAAAATAAAACAAAACTGTTCATGACAGACTCGTGTTCTAGGGGGAAGACAAAAACATGATTCATGGAGTGAGAGACAGATACAAAGGCTATACATATACAGGCTCAGGGGGTGCCCGTTCACCAGGGAGGTAAGAACCTGCATCTTGATGGATGAGTGGGATCCTTTCAAAAGATGAGGCAAGAACACCTCCAAAGGTATAGAGCTGTGAGGTGACACAACTCACATGTCTGTGGAGCTGAGAAATTGAGAGGGAGACATAAAAGGTGTCTGATAGGAATGAGGAAGAAGATAGGTCAGGGCAGGTCTGCAAAACTCAGCACAAGATTCAGATACATCATTGATTCATTTGGGTGACTTCATCCTCTGCCCTTTCTAGACCTCATAGGTTGCATCGAAAGCAGTCTTGGGTGGTCTGGAGCGGTCTTGGGCTTGTCCAGTACTTGCTGTAAGACCTTAGGAAATCATCTTGTCCTTGTTTCAGTTTCTCCATCTCTAAAACGGACCAGAGGTGGTTTCAAAGGATTAAATTCGATATATGCACCTGTCACAAAATAAGCAGAGCCAGGCATGGTGATGAATACTTATAGTCCCAGTACGGGTGTGGCTGAGGCAGGAGGATTGCTATGAATTCAAGGCTGCACAGTGAGTGCTAGGTGAGCTTAGCTACATAGCGAGGCCCTGAATGAAAACATCTAAGGTAGACAGAAACAGTTTCTAATTACTGTTGATGATGATGACAATGATGATATTGTTACTGCGATTACGCTCATCCTGTCAGAGCTGGTAAGATGATATATGGAAAGTGCTTGGTAAATCAAAATATAACCATTGTTATTATCATCATCAGGATCATTAATCATGGTGACCTCATTGTCTTGTATTGAAGTGGCTCTTCACCAGGGCTGTGAGGCCATCAAACATCAACTGAGACACGGCAACATGAAGTCTGCTCCTCCTGATGAAGGGGACAAGGCACTCTCAGTGTGGCTGCAGTGTTGTAAGAGATGCATGAACATACATGTGGGGAGACTAATAAAATGGTTCTCCTGGCACCCACATTTGTTTCGTTTCCTTGGAGTCAAAAGCATGGAAGCTCGGGCTTGGTTCAGCCCACAGCGGCTCAGGCTGCTTCATTTGAGCTGTGGGTCCTGGTGACCTTCTGATTCCGTGTTAGAACAATGTCAAATCACTGCAGAGAGGAAAGATCTCCAGTAACTTTTCTCCACCATTCCCCACCTCCAATTCTCTGTCTCTGGATAAAGAGATGATGTCTTCTTGTTTCCACCTAACAAGAGGTTTGGCTCAGTCTATTTTATCTTCTATCTTGGCACAGCTAGGGGGACTTGGCTTTTCAAACTTGCTTGGAAAAAGAACAAACTGTCCCAAACTGTCTGAGATTTAAGAATTTTCTAAGCTCATTCCTTTTATTAAAAAAAAAATTTGAGAAAATCCAAGCGATTTATTTTTTTTAACAGATTTTTAAAGTGCTGTAAATCACTGATCCTTCCCAGCCGGGCCTGGTATAAGACTTGGCCATCATTATCAATCAAGGTACTGGGTCTGCAGTGAGCAGGGCACACAGAACGAGAAGCACAAATTAAGGACATTTTCTGGACTAAGCCCCTAGTGGGCAGGGGCCCTGTCTAACTAAATTGCTTTGTGCCATACAGAAGAGAAGGGGGAGAAGCCAGTTGTTTTTTAGGTTAGTGATGGCCCCACATTTGCTGTAGGTCCGTAGGAGTGAGTGAGCACCGCAGCCCTGTGGGGAGTTTGACAGGAGATTTTCTTGTGGGGTGACTGAAGACCTAAATCCTCAAGCTGGTTGAAGTTTCCCAGCAAAGGAATCATGGCGGGGAGGTACTAGCAGCGCCTCTGAACACCAAATACCTCCTACCCTTTGTTTACCATTCTTATGCCACTAACTAGTAGTGCCTATAGAAAACCTAGGGGAAAGTGAAGGCTTTGGAGGTAGAAGCAGGCAACACCCTCATCCACAACCCCAGAGGAAGTCGGCTCCCTCTACTCACCGCCCCAGCCATCTTTCACACAACCTGCATTTTCCTGACACGCCTGTGTTTGAAGGATCACCAAGTAAAGCGGCTGTGTGTGTCTTCCTTTCTCCTTCTCTCCCTCTGCCCTTATCTCTCTCTCTCTCTCTCTCTCTCTCTCTCTCTCTCTCTCCCTCCCTCCCTCCTACTGATTCTCTCCTCTCCTCTCTCTGTAAACCTTTTACACTGCAGTTGAACAAGCCCCTGGATAAAGACTTTATCCAAAAACCCCCTCTTTAAAGTTATTTCAAATTTCTCTGCAAGGCTTTCAGAAATCTGTTTGTTTGAGGGCAGAATTAGATGTGACCGGCGTTTTATTGTGACATAAAACCATATTTCTTCCCTGGAAGATTAAAAAATAAAATCGGTTAATAAGAAAAGCTGTCAGCAACAGAAAATGGCTGACATAATCCGTTTATCCTCCGAGCAATAAAGATATTGGTCCTTGGGAGTCTATCCTCTCTCTCATGTTATTTCGCCCAAAACATTATCTTCCCAGCATTCTGATGGATTAAGAAGTCATATGGGAGATAGCAGGGAAATGACAGATACAAAAAAATATATAATATCCTTTCATTTCCCCGCCTCCCTCCACATTCACTCATAGTCCCCCTCTCTTCTTTCTCCCTCCTTTGGTCCAAAACACACACGCGCACACACACACACACACACACACACACACATACACACATACACACACACATACACACACACATGCCTGCGTGCACACATACACACACACACTATTTTCCTTTTATCCCTCTCCCCGACACTCTCCCATTTTTCTCACCTTTTGCAAAAGAAATAAATCTATTCTACCCACAATTCCAGGGCTCTGCTAATCCTAACAGGGAGGGCGATGCCGAGGGATGCCCCAGTCCCCTCCTTCCATGTGTGTGTGTCCCTTCCTTCCATGTGTGTGTGTCACTTGCACACATTCCAATGAGACACACACCACTGAAGACAGGTGGTAAACTCTTGGTAGGAAGAGAGAATTAACTACATGCAGCCGTCGCACTAGACTTTTGATCTAGTAATTCCAACAGGAGCCCAAATACCAGGAACAAAGCTGAAGGCAGCAGCACAAGCCAACAGAAACCACAGAAGGGTTTTACAGGGGGCCATGGTTAAAATGTCATCAGGGGCCTAGGAAAACACTTTAAAGTTAAATAGTCCAGACTTGTCTTCTTCTTTTCTTGTTAATATTGTCATCGCCATTTTGGGGAAAGAAAAACTTCTTTCATTGTTCTTGGGGGGAATGCTCAGGGTTAAATATCAAAAGCTTCAGCACACTTTGGAAACCAATTTAGGAAGGATCTCAGCCCCTTTCCTGGGACTTGTAGGAAGAACAATACAATACAAATAGAAAGTGAACCAGGCTCCCACGAGCATTCTTACTTTCCACCCAGATTTCTTGGGGTGGAAGTGACCAGTGAAACTTGCACCTTGTCACAACATGTGATGGGATGGCTGGCCTCACTGTGGAAGGACAGCCACTGTCACTGTAGTGAACACTTTGGTTCGGAAGCAGGTCTTTTCCATCTGCACCCCAACAGGCTCTGTTCTAACTCATCAACTTCTCATGGATGAAAAAATAGCCACTTGAATATTTTTTTTCAAAGACCTGAATGTTTAGAGTCTACCTAGCCATGCTCCCATTGAGTTTTATGGGAAGTGGACCAATTGAGTTCACTGCTGGCTGACATGTGTGCTCTCTTAAAGTGACAAGAGGCTGTGGAAATAATAAATTCCAAGAAGAGATGGTGAAATGATGAGAGCATTTCGGAATGGAAGACTTCTAGAAAGGATTTTCAACATCCCCTGGAAAGTGAACAATTAATTATGCATGCATACATGTACATACATGTGTTTTGATATCTAAAAATAGTCCAAAATACATCACTCACAATTGTTTGGGTTTTTGTTGTTGTTGTTGTTGTTGTTGTTGTTGTTTTTGGTCTAATACAGCTTCACCTACATTTCCCAAATAGAAAGCAATATTTACCATCTACATAGTGGCTAATTTTCAAATATGTCTGTGACTGCACCAACCTCGTGTTGGTCAGGGATGAGAAAAAAACAAACAAAACAGTTTACAATAAAAGAGATGAGGGGAAGAAAACAGAACCTGGTTTTGTTGTTCTGTGTCACAAATCACTATTTAATTTTCTCTTTAATTGTTAAAGCATTTGACAATATGTACATGGTATAATAAAAATGCCATGGGGCTCTAGAGAATATGTCTCTTTTTGTTCATCCACCTGTTCATATATTTCTACAGAAAATGTCTTTGTGAACTGTAACGTGTTGCATATTTTGAAAACCAGTTGCTCTAGAAGGCATTAATTGCATTGTACAAGATACACACACACTCCAGTAAAAGCTAACGATATCACTCAATACAAATTTTCACATTTTATCACAGCAACGTCTCTTCAGCTAAATGGATATAAAAGCAGATGCTGAACAAATGTCTACAACAATTAAAAACAGAATAAATTCAAAAACCACAGGACTGTAGCTAGCTGTTTAATTGCAGGAGAGACAGCCCCTCAATTATAGGCCTTTGGTAAACAAAGCTCCTTGAACTTTGCATGGCTCTGAATTCTATACCATGAAATTGGACTCTTCAAACTCTTCTATTTGTCCTATTTTTGATAGAAAGAGAAACAGAAAATTAAATTCCTAGTTTGAATTAAACAGGTCTAGAACACAATATGTTCATTACTTTATCAAGTAATGTTGTTTGTTGTTGTGTTAAACCAGGATTTATACATCATTATACTGCAATGTCTGACATGGCCATTAATTAGCCCTGCTTAGGAAATGACTGGGATTTAGGTTGAAGTTAATTATAAACCCTAGATTATGCATGTTACCTACAACATTTATTCAGCCTTTTTTCAACAAGTTTTTATTGTGCGCTTATCGGTCACCATGGATCTACAGAGGAATAGGAAGGGTTCACCATCCTCAGGCACATCACAAACTGACGCCAGGACAGAGCAGTGAAAGTCGGTGATCTGGGACATAAGGAATCATTCTGGGATGGTAACATGGGGACCCGCCCTCCACACACTGCTGGCCACATCAAATGCTCACCATTGTCCCAGTCTGGAGAGACAGATGCCTGTGACTCACCTCATGGTCTTTCCAGGGATTTTATGCATGGAATTCTGCAGGAGTTTATGTACAAAGGTCCTATCTCTGCTATAATCTACTTATCTAGCATGTACATAAACTAGTGGCCCTAAAAAACATTACAACCTCAAAGTGAAACAGGTTTAAACCTAAATATGAGTATTCTGCCTACAATCATTTTAAAGACTGAAGGCTTGGCTGATCCTTATTGCAAAAAGACATTTCTAACATCTGAATTGTTATGATCCCAGCACTGATAATACTTTATGGGAGCACTTGATATGTCTGTTGGTCTGGCTGTCTGGCTGTCTGTCTGTCTGTCTGTCTTCCCCATGACACTGTAAGGTCTTTGAAAACTGAGATACCTTGTGGTGAGTGGTTTAGAAATGTCTTCAAATTAAGTCAAATGGACCTGATTTCCAGTAAGTCAAAAGTATGTCACTGATGCGCCAAACAATTACTTTTCCCTGATGGCCATTCTAGCGAGATCCCCAGATAATTGACCTCTATACAGAACTGCTGATTTGGTCTTAGAGTGGGTTGTTCTGTTTAATTAAGGTATTGAGTTTTATGGAAGATTATCCAAAATACTTTACTTGGGTTGTCGACATAGAAAAGAGATCGTAGAATACAATGTCACTCACTTCCCACTAGGGCTAAATGCACAGGATTAACTTGTTGACAATTTGGGAGGTAGGTCACTGTGAAGATCAACTGTCAGTTGCTTAAAGAGTGTGAAAAGGCCAGTTAACAGATGTTTTCAGGGAGTTATCACTGGTGTAAGAAACTATTTAAAATTAAACCCCAGATTTGTTCAGGTCTATGTGTCATCTTTTAGAAGCCTGTTGGCAATTTCTTCTCATAGGGAATTCCCTGGTCATATGCAGTTAACTGAGTATATCTAGTTATACAGGGTAGAAAATGCATCAGTGTGTGCGCGCACGTGCATGTTACCAAGCACTCATTTAGACAAGGATGTGAGGCAGACACTTCCATAGCTAATTTAGAAACAAAGAAACTCTAACTTGGATTTATTCACCAAGGTTACAATACCAGGATGTTTCATACCTAGAGATGGAATGCTATCTGTCAGATTTCAATGTCCCAATTTTTAATTACTATTTCAAAACATTTCCACTGTGCTGATTTGCAGGCATATTAAGTGAAACTTGCAGAATTTGATAGCCTTTTTGATAGATGTATAAAATGTGAGAAGAAAAATTTGAGCTTTCTCTGTGTGATTTGGTTTCAAGTTTTTCCCCATTCTGAACCCTTTGGGGTCTTTGTGGTTTCCCTTTTGGGCTGTTCATTGCTTTCCATGATAAAATAACCACGTTTCTCTTTTTCTTCCCAACAATGTACAAGCCCGAGGCCAGGCAAAGGTCAGTCTCTGCATCCTGGTCAGTCAATAAGGACCTGCCATATACTTAACAGGCCAGGTGGCAGAGGGAGCAAAGATAAGTGTGGGACTGGAGAATGTTCAAGCTGTGTTGTATTTAAAATACCAAGCCTTCAAGATCATGGATATAATGCTAATGTGAAGAACGGAAACAAGGTTCGCTTCGATTGAGGTCAGACAGCATCCACATGACTCTATCTTCTTCATTTCTCCCAGGAACACACAAAGAATAGCTACAGGAGGTCTGCATTCTGTAAGGTAAGTTCTGGGGAAAATTCTTTCCACATCTTTTGAATTCTAGTGAAATTTTCTCCAGGTTCTAAAGGCAGACTCCAACTGGGTCACTCAATCTTCAATTCAGGTCAGACCTCTTGCCTCAAACGGTTCATCATGTACTTCTGACTAATGCTTCTCTCTTCAGGCCTGGCACACAACAGAAAATACTGCACTAGAAAATCTCTCTGTGTGTCTGTCTGTCTGTCTTTCTGTCTGTCTGTCTGTCTTTTTGTCTCTCTCTTTCTCTCTGCCTCTCTGTCTCTCCCTCCCTCTCACTCTCCCTTCCTCTCCCCTTTCCCCTTCCTCCCCCTCTCCCTCTCCCTCTCTCATATTTCCTTTGTTAAATATACCAGTACCTCCCAGGTTCTAAGGATCATGTCACATGTCCGTGTGAGGGATACTGGTTAATGAAACAGAACAAGCCTAGAAGACAAACCAAGCCATGTGAAAACCTGAGGGCTCAGGATGAGGGTTGTTGTGGGAATGAGGTTGGACTGTTCTGAGAAACATTTTAAAACATATCAAATTAGGAGGAAGCCACAGAAGCTGGGACATTGTGTGTCCGCTTAGAAGAACACTGGTCCCATGTTGCTTCTTAACAGTCTTTAAGGTCCGACTTCATTTGATGAGCATGAAACTGGAAAATTGTAGCTGCTGCATTATGGGAATGGCATATACAAAGAAGACCAGTCAGATCTCCACTCAGTAACACAGACTCAGAGGAAGGTCTAGGTGGGTCCTACATCAAAACCCTCACAAGAGAACATGACTATGTGTGTTTGAAATTATTAAAAAAAATTAACATTTATGCACACCAATTTTATAATCCCTTGTTTTAATTAACTGCCAATGATCTGAGCAACCTTCAAGTCTCTTGATAAATGAGCCTTTCTGTACACAGGCATGTGTTAAGACCCTGGGACAAATACAGAAGTTATTTAAGATATTGATGAAGATGTAAAGAAGGGTCATAGTTGTCACATATGGATTCCATAAGTGGGAAGAAATATGGGTAATTTTAATATATTATACTCAAACATTTTTATTATAAAAATCACTCTAGTCTAATGAATTTACAAGTCAAAACACCATACAGCAAGATTTAGGTTGCCAATCACTCAAATATATTTTGAGAAGTATAAATATAAATTGTGTACATAGAGGTCTTTTGAAATGGGCTTAGAAAGACTGCTGAATATCTGAAACATAATTTACTGTATAAAGACTAAAGTAATTAGTGATATAGCTTCCAGCTCGAAAAGAGGCACATTGGTAGAGTACAAGCTGTAAAGTCCTTTTGTCCCTCTGCACACATGTATAAATGTCCCATAGAAATAAGTTGCTTTTTTCTGATTTCTTATGGAGAGAGAGAGGTTCCCTCACAGGCAAAGAAGGTACAGACAGTGGGATCCCTCTGAAGAGGCACAGGGCTGAAGAGAAGGCTTCTTCACAGCAGCAGATGCAGACTACCATGTGGATATTAATAGTGACAGTGAAGAAAGTTGTCAAAATCAGAAGACTTTGGACATATTTGTAACACCCAATAGAAAAAGAAAGATACATTTTACAGTGAGACAAGAAAATCTAGTGTTGAATAAGTAAATTGTGATGCTCCCACTGGAAAATGTGAAAAACCTGTTGCTTGCATTTCTTAAATCTTGATCTAAATGAGTTACCTTCAACTTGAGGATGTAAAAAATCAAAATTAGAAATAGTGAACCTGTTAGCAAACATCTTATTGGCAACATGTATTATAGTCTATGGTTTATTTGAAACATTTGAATAATGGCTTCTCTGTAAGGATAGATACTCCAAAGTCTGTAAGGAAAAAAAAAAGGCTAAAGCTTTTTAAAAGATGGGAAATCAGACCTGCAGTCTTCTGCTGTGTATGTGTGTTGGGGGCCTTGAACCAGCTAGTGCATGCTGCCTAGTTGGTGGTTCGGTGTCTGAGAGATCTCGAGGGTCCAGATTTGTTGAGATCTGGTCTTCCTATGGGGTCGCCCTCCTCTTCAACTTCTTCTAGACTTTCCTTAATTCAACCATAGGAGACCCTGACTTAAGACCTTTGGATGTATCTGCTTCTATCTCAGTCATCTGCTTGTTGGGCCTCTCAGAGGGCAGCCATGCTAGGCTCCTGTCTGTAAGCACACCATAGCATCAGTAATAGAGTCAGGCCTTGGAGCATCCTCTTGAGATGGGTCCCAATTTGGGCCTGTCACTGGAACTCCTTTCCTTCAGGCTCTTCTCCAATTTTTGTCCCTGAAGTTCTTTCAGACAGGGACAATTCTGGGTCAGAATTTTTGACTGAGGGATGTGAACCCCATTCCTCACTTGATGCCCTGTCATTGTACTGGAGGTGAACTCTACAAGTTCCCTCTCACCACTGTAGGGCATTTGATCTAAGGTCTTTCCCTTTGAGTCTTAAGATTCCCTCACTTTCCAGGTCTCTGGTCCATTCTAGAGGGTCCCCCCCCAACCCCTGAGTTGCATATTTTCATTCATGCTGCTTGCCCTTGGGGGCTTCACTCCTGATTCCCCTGCCCCTAATACCTGATTATGACCCCCCCTTTCCCATGCTCCCTCACACCCAGTTTTCTTCCCTCCCTCTGCCCTCTACTTTTTTCTCCCTCCCAAGTGGGATTGAAGCATCCTTACTTGGGTCCTTCAGCTTGTTAACCTTCTTGAGTTCTGTGGATTGTATCCTGGGTATTCTGTACTTTTTTTGGCTAATATCTACATATTAGTGAGTACATAACATGCATGTCCTTTTGGGTCAGAGATCCCTTACTTGGGTTGATATTTTCTAGTTCCATCCATTTGCCTGCAAAACTCATGCAGTCCTCGTTCTTAATAGCTAAATAGTAAGTAGTCCATTGTGTAAATGAACCACATTTTCTGTATCCATTCTTCCATTGTGGGACATCTGGGTTATTTCTAGCTTTTAGCTATCGCAAATAAGGCCACTATGAACATAGTGGAGCATGTGTCTTTGTGGCATGGTGGGGCATCTTTTGGGTATATGCCCAGGAGTGGTATAGCTGAGTCTTCGGGTAGATCTATTTCCAATTTTCTGAGGACCCTCCAGATTGAGTTCAGGAGTAGTTGTGCCAGTTTGCAACCCCACCAGCAGTGAAGGAGTGGTGTTCTTTCTCCACATCCTCGCCAACATGTGCTGTTACCTGAGGTTTTGATCTTAGCCATTCTGAATGGTGTAAGGTGGAATCTTAGGATCATTTTAATTTGCATTGCCCTGATGACTAAGGATTTGAACATTTCTTTAAGTGCTTCTTGGCCATTCAAGAGTCCTCTGTTGGAAATTCTCTGTTTAGTTCTATACTCCATTTTTTTAATTTGATTGTTTGGTTTTTTTTTTTTCTGAGGTTAGCTTCCTGAATTCTTTATATATTTTAGATATTAGCCCTCTATCAGATGTGGGGTTAGTGAATATGTTTTTCCCCAATCTGTAGGTTGCCGATTTGTCCTATTGACTATGGACTTTGCTTTACAGACGCTTTTTGGTTTCATCAGGTCCCATTTATCAATTCTTGATCTTAGAGCCTGAGCCATTGGAGTTCTGTTAGAAAATTCCCCCTTGGTCTATGAGCTTGGGGCTCTTTCCCACTTTCTCTTCTATTATATTCAGTGTATCTAGTTTTATATTGAGGTCTTTGATACACTTGGACTTGAGCTTTGTGCAAGGTGACAAATATGCATCTATTTTCTTTTTTCTACATACTGACTGCCAGTTAGACCAGCACCATTTATTGAAGGTACTTCTTTTTTTTTCCATTGTATACTTTTGGCTTCTTTGTCAAAGATCAAGTGTCCATAAGTATGTGGTTTTATTTATGGGTCTTCAGTTCTATTCTATTGATCAACCTGTCTGTCTTGCCTCAAATGAGAAAAGATGCACCTAACCCTTGAGAGACTTGAGGCCCCAGGGAATGCGGAGGCCTGGCAGGGTGTGGGAGTGTGAGGGTGTGTGGGGACATCCTCTTGGAGATGGGGAATGAGGAATGGGATGAGGAATTGTTGGAGGGCAGAACAGGAGGGACTAGTAACCCTGGACTGTTAAAAAAAAAAGATTAAAGATAATACAAAGAATAAATTTTTTAAAAATGGAAAATCAGAGAAAAGAAAATCCAAATAGGGGCTGGAGAGGTGGCTCAGCAGTTAAGAGTACTGACTACTCTTCTGAAGGTCCTGAGTTCAAATCCCAGCAACCACTTGGTGGCTTACAACCATCTGTAATGATATTGGATGTCCTCTTCTGGTGTGTCTGAAAACAGCTACAGTGTGCTTACATATAATAAATAAATATTTTTAAATAAAAGAACCTACAAATAATAGACATTATTATTTTAAAAAATAAGAAAAGAAGAGAAAAGAAAAGAAAAGGAAAAGAAAAAAAGAAAAAGAAAAAGAAAAGAAAAAGAAGAGAAGAGAAAAGAAAAGTAACTGAACGAATCTATTGAGCGTTAAGACAGAAAGAGAAAAACCAGCTGTCAAAGCAACATAGGCCATCTCAGGTCCATAAGTCAGTTGACAAATAGAATACTGACTTGGCAATGACATGGGGTAGGAGAGTAGGGAAGGAGGTTGAATTTGATGCAAACTGTCTATGGAAATGTCACACTGAACCCTGCTAATGTGCTAATAATTTTAAGTCAACTTTTAAAGATCAGTATCTAGGATGTTCCAATTCCAAAGCAAACCAGGCACACTGAGTGTTGGTGAATTCCGTTCTTCTGGCCTGGAGGATTGCCACCTCCAATCTGTGAGACAGAAACATGAAGAAGTTCTCAATACACCATGTTTCTCTCTCTCCTTTCTCTTCACCCCTCAGCTGTTCAGAATGACCCCTAAGGAAATAGCTCAGAGAGTATGATCTAGGTACCCTGGCCAGTCTGTGGTGGCATCAGAACCAGACTTAATGTTCTGTGAAGAGTCTAAAGATAGATGCTCATTCCCACAGTGCAGGTCAATAAATCCAGAGGGAGGATCAAGAGGGATTTTGTAAGTGATTTCATTCAAGCAGGGTTATTATTATCAAGGGCTGTACAAGGTCCACATACAGAAGTGCTGTATGCAGAGATGATGGCAAGCTGAAGAACCCAGCAATGAACAAGCACTGTCTGCTCATGGGAGACACACAGGATGAGAAGACCAAGAAAGAAACAAAACTAGGCTAGGCATTCTAGACTTGGCTCCTTTGGGGTTGTAGGGAGACTGAGTTGGAAGAAACTTCTTTTCGATTACTCAAAGAACTGTAAAACACCTTTTTATAGTAAAAAAATATATATTTTCTTTAACTAATGTATATGTCTATACAGGCATGAGACTAGCGACACCTTCACCTCTAATACAAGCTTCGGATCTAGAGGGAACCCAGTTCAAGGGAAATAGGGCTTTAGAGTTGAAAGGAGTACAGAGTTATATGACAGCGGACTGCTTATTGTAATTTGCAGTGTCAAGCTGTTCTTGGAACAGAAAATGATGGACTATTTATAAAAGTTACAGAACCTGCCAGAGGCATCTTCCAAAATTCATGATAAAATGAGTTGGTGGAATGTTCTGAGCAGACAGTGAGAAAAATGATGAAAGATGCTTTGCTGACGCCCTGTTGGGGCTCTCGGCTCAATAAGAAAGGAAGGAAAGAAAGGAGAAGTGGAAAGAAAGAGGAAAGAAGAATCAGGAGGATCTGCTAATAAACACAAACCACATCAGTTCCAGGTTGATTCCTCCGAGTCCTGGTTCTGATGCGTGTGGTGCCTTCATCAATGGGGACTTAAGCTTTGAATACTGGGAAGCAGCCAAGGGCAATGGAGACTCTTTGGACTCTCACAACCAACTATTCCAAAGGAGCTTCCCGTGCCCAGTACTGGGAGTTTTGTTAGGCACTCTATGGCTCTTGAGGGAGCATTATTATCCCCAAGTGGTGTAACTTCATTAAAAACTTAAAGTGTGCACACGCGCACACACACACACACACACACACACACACACGGTGTTCTTTATCTGCTGCCACCCTCCCTTTGTATTTACCTCTATCCCCTCCCCATCCTCCTCTTCCATAAACCTAGCCAACTGCCCATAGATGGTGATGTCATGGTACCTAGAGGACAACTATATTGGTTAGGCTTTCATTGCTGTGAAGAGACACTATGACCACAGCAATTCTTATAAAGAAAAACATTTAATTGGTGCCAGCTTATAGTTCCAGAGCTTTAGTCCATGATCATCATGTCAGAGAGCATGGCAGCTTGCAGGCAGACATGATGCTAGAGAAGAAGCTGAAAGTCCTACATCTTCATCTACAAGCTATGCTATACCAGGTGCAGCTTGAGCATATAAGATCTCTAAGTCCACCCCAACAGTGTCACACTTCTTACAGCAAGACCACACCTACTCCAACAAGGCCATAGCTCCTAAAAGTGCCATTCCCTATGGGCAAAGTATGCAAACACATGAGTTTCTGTGGGCCATACCTTTCAAAACTCTACATTCTACTCCATGAACCCCCTAGGCTTGTAGCCATAACACAATGCAAACTGCATGTAGTCTAATTAAAAGTACCCATAGTCTATCACTGTCTGAACAATGTTTAAAAGTTCAAAGTCTCTTCTGAGATTCATGCAGTCTCTTAACCGTAATTTCCTGTAAAATCAAAAATTTAAAAAATCAGATCATGTACTTCCAACACATGGCACAGGATAAACATTACTATTCCAAAAGGGAGCATAGTGAAGAAATACTGAAACAAAGCAAGACCAAAAACCAGCTGGGAAAACTCCAAACTCTGCATCTCCATGTCGATGTCAAAAATGTTCATCAGATCCTGAACTCCCTTTAGTTTTATTGACTGCAGCACACATCTTTCTCTTGGGCAGGTTCCACTCCCTGTTAACAGCTTTCCTTGGAAGGTATCCCACAGCTGACATCTTTAACATTTTGGGGTATCGAAGGTAATACAGGCTCCTCCTTCACAAATTCACACAATGGTCTTTCTAGGCTTCCATGCAGGGACCCTACCCCCACCCCTGACACACACCTGGCTTCAGCATCTTTCCTTAGATACAGAAAGAGATTCCATAACCACTTCCTTCTATTTAATTGATGCTGATTTACAGTTTCAGAGGTTTAGTCCATTATCATCATGGCAGAGATCATGGCAGCTTACAGGCAGTCAGGGTGCTGGAGAAGGAGCTGATAGTTCTATATCTTGATTCATAAGCAGCTATACTACACCACATGTAGCTTGAGAATATAAGACCTTCAACCTCCACCCCCACAGAGAAACAGTTCCTCCAACACTTCACCCACTCCAATAAGGCCATACCTCTTAATAGTACCACTTCCAATGGCCAAGCATTCAAACACATGAATCTATGGGGGCCATATATATTTAAACCACAACAACCTCCTATCGCCACTTTTCCTGAACCAGATTAATTTCTCACTGCATTCCAAATACAGGCTCTCACCTTGTCATCAGTGAAGCTTCTTTTGGCACTAGACAGACACCATTAACAAAAAAACGAAAACTGGTCAAACACAACAATAAACTCAGAGATGCCCAGCCCCGCTGGCTACATTTATAACTCAGCCTCTACTAATAAAGCTTACGTAACAATGCAGATGAGGAAACAGAATGATTGTAAAAAAAAAAAAAA